>CAUYQV010093557.1:0-42361 GCA_963574575.1 Galagoides demidoff | reverse complement strand
TTTCATCAAACTGGTTAACATAGCCTTCATGGCATTTTCTTAGTTATTGTGTTAAGACATTTATATTCTACATTTAGTAAATTTCACATGTACCCTTGTAAGATGCACCATAGGTGTGGTACTACCAATTATCCTTCCTTCACCTATCCATCTCCTACCCCCTGCTTCCCCATATACTTGGGCTATAATTGGATTATAGCTTTTGTATGAAAACTATAAATTGGTTTCATAGTAGGGTTGAGTACATTGGATACTTTTTCTTTCATTCTTGAGATACTTTGCTAAGAAGAATATGTTCAGCTCCATCCAGGTAAACATAAAAGATGAAGTCTCCATATTTTTTATGACTGCATAGTATTGCATGGTGTACACTACCACAGTTTGTTAATCCATTCATGGGTCGATGGGCACTTGGGCTATTTCCATGTCTTGGCAATTATGAATTGGGCTGCAGTCAACATTCTGGTTCAGATTTCTTTGTTATAAAATAATTTTTGATCATCTGGGTATATACCTGGTAGAGGAATTGTGGAATCGAATGGTAGGTCTACTTTTAGTTCGTTGAGTGTTCTCCAAACTTCTTACCAGAAACATCGTATTAGTTTGCATTCCCACCAGCAGTGTAGAAGTGTTCCCTTCTCTCTGCATCCATGCCACCATCTGTAATTTTGGGATTTTGAGATGTGGGCTAATTTTACTGGAGTAAGATGATATCTCAAAGTGGTTTTGATTTGCATTTCTCTGATGATTAAGGAAGATGAGCATTTTATCATGTGTTTGTAGGCCATGTGCCTGTCTTCATCAGTGAAGTTTCTGTTCAAGTCTCTTGCCCACATAGAAATGAGGTAATTTGTTCTTTTCTTATTGATTAGTTTGAGTTCTCTGTAGATTCTAGTTATCAGACCTTTGTTGGAAGCATAACCTGTAAAAATCTTCTTCCATTCTGAGGGTTGTCTCTTTGCTTTACTTACTGTGCTCTTGGCTGTGCGTAAGCTTTTTAGTTTGATCAGATGCCAGTAATTTATTTTTGGTGTTGCTTCAATTGCCCAGGGGGTCCTCCTCATAAATATTCTCCCAGATCAATTTCTTCAAGTATTTTCCCTGCATTCTTTTCTAGTATTTTTATAGTTTCATGTCTTAAGTTTAAATCTTCTATCCAGTCAGAATCAGTTTTTGTTAATGGTGAAAGGTGGAGGTCCAGTTTCCATCTTCTACAGATTGCCAGCCAGTTAACCCAGCACCATTTCTTAAATAGGGAGTCTTTCCCCCACTGAATATTTTTGATGGGCTTGTCAAAGATCAAATGATGAGAAGTAGCTGAGTTCATCTCTTAGTTCTCCATTCTGTTGCACAAATCTACCTCTCTGTTTTTGTGCCAGTACCATGCTATTTTGATCACCATTGCTTTATACTATAATGTTAGGTCTGGTAGCATGATTCCTCCTGGTTTGTTCTTATTTCTGAATAATGTATTTGCTATTTGAGGTTTTTTCTGATTCCATATAAAATGAAGTATTATTTTTTTTGAGATCTTTTAAGTGTGACAGTGGAGCTTTAATAGGGATTGCATTAAAACTGTATATTGCTTTGGGTAGTATGGACATTTTAACAATGTTGATTTTTCCCAGCCATGAGCATGGTATGTTTTTCCATTTGTTAACATCTTTAGCTATTTCTTTTCTCAGAGTTTCATAGTTCTCTTTATAGAGATCTTTTACATCCTTTATTAGGTAAACTGCCAAATATTTCATCTTCTTTGACACTACTGTAAACAGAATAGAGTCCTTGACTGTTTTTTCAGCTTGACTATTGTTGGTATATGTAAAGGCTACAGATTTATGAGTGTTGATTTTGTAACCTGAGACACTGCTGTATTCCTTGATCACTTCTAAGAGTTTTGTAGTAGAATCCCTGGTGTTTTCCAGATATACAATCATATCATCTGCGAAGAGTGAAAGTTTGATCTCTTCTGACCCTATGTGGATACCCTGATCACCTTTTCTTGCCTAATTGCAATGGCTAAGACTTCCATTGTTAAAAAGCAGTGGAGACAACGGGCAACCTTGCCTGGTTCTTGATCTGAGTGGAAATGATTTCAGTTTAACTCCCTTCAATATGATATTGGCTGTGGGTTTGCTGTAGATGGCCTCTATCAGTTTAAGAAACGTCCCTTCTATACCCATTTTCTTAAGTGTTCTGATCATGAAAGGATGCTGGATATTATCAAAAGCTTTTTCTGCATCAATTGAGAGGATCATATAGTCTTTGTTTTTAATTTGTTTATGTAATGAATTATATTTATAGATTTACGTATATTGAACCAGCCTTGAGACCCTGGGATAAAACCCACTTGGTGGTGGTGTATAATT
The DNA here is from genome assembly GCA_963574575.1 of Galagoides demidoff. Lineage (NCBI taxonomy): Eukaryota > Metazoa > Chordata > Mammalia > Primates > Galagidae > Galagoides > Galagoides demidoff. The sequence goes on along the minus strand of CAUYQV010093557.1, from coordinate 39,992 downwards.
TGTTTGATGTGTTGCTGGATTCTGTTTGTTAGGATCTTGTTGAATATTTTTGTATCAATATTCATTAGTGATATTGGTATCAATATTTATTAGTGATATTTGCATCAATGTTCATTAATGATATCTATAATTTTCTTTTCTTTTGGGGTCTTTTCCTGGTTTGGGGATCAAGATGTTGTTTGCTTCATAGAATGTGTTTGGTAGTATTCCTTCTTTTGTATATTTTGGAAAAGATTGAGTAGTATAGGTACTAGTTCCGCTTTAAAGGTTTGGTAGAATTCTGATGTGATGCCATCTGGTCCTGGACTTTCCCTTTTAGGGAGATTTTGTATAGTTGATGCTATTGCAGAACTTGATATAGGCCTTCCACTTGATTCTGGCTAAGTCTTGGAAGGTGGTGTGCTTCCAAGTATTGGTCTATTTCTTTCAGATTTTTGTATTTCTGAGAATAGATTTTGTTGTAATGTTCGTTAAGGATTTTTATAATTTCCGAGAAGTCTTGTTATTTCTTCTTTACCATTTCTGATTGATGAAGTTAGAGATTTTACTCTTTTTTTCTCGGTTAGGTTAGCCAAAGTTTTATCTATTTTATTGACCTTTTCAAAAAACCAACTTTTTGATTTATTGATCTGTTGTATAATCTTCTGTTTTCAGTTTCATTTAATTCTGCTCTAATTTTGGTTATATCTTTTCTTCTGCTGGGTTTGGGATTAGAATTTTCTTCCTTTTCCAGTTGCTTGAGCTGTTCCATTAAGTTGTTAATTTCCGCTATTTTCATTCTCTTCTGGGACGCTTGCAGTGCTATAAATTTCCCTTTTAGGACTGCCTTTGCTGTATCCCAGAGGTTCGGATAATTCATGTCTTCATTATCATTTCATTCCAAAAATTTGGCAATTTCCTTCTGATTCTCATCTCTGACCCAGCTATTATTCAGCATAAGGTTATTCAGTTTCCATGTTTTTGTATGAGTATGCAGATTCCTGTTGTTCTTGAGGTCAACTTTTATTCCATGATGATCTGAGAAGATGCAAGGAATAATTTCTATTCTTTTAAATTTTCTGTGGTTAGACTTGTGACCTAAGATGTGATCAATTTTGGAGTATGTTCGATGGACTGATGCGAATAATGTGTATTCAGTTTTGTTTGGATGAAATGTTCTGTAGATAATACTTGAAATCCAATTGTTGAATGGGTAAGTTTAAGTCTAAAATTGCTTTGCTTAGCTTCTTTTTGGAGGATCTATCCAACACTGCCAAAGGAGTGTTAAAATCTTTGACTATTATGGTGCTGGAGGAAATCAAGTTGCTCATGTCTGTTAGAGTCTCTTATAAATTGCGGTGCATTCTGGTTGGGTGCCTAAATGTTAATAATTGAAATCTCAGCATGTTGAGTGTGACCCTTAACAAATAGGAAGTGACCATTCTTCTCTTTCCTTACTGTTGTTGTTTTAAAGCCTATTGTATCTGCAAATAAAATTGCAACACCTGCTTTTTTCTGATTTCCATTTGCCTGAAATATAGATGACCATCCCGTCACCCTGAGATTTTTAAATATATTTATATTTATTCATTTTCAGGGTAAAATGAGATTCTTGTATGTAGCACATATCTGTCCTGAGTTTTTGTATCCAGTCAGCTGACCTGTGCCTGTTTAGAGGTCAATTTAAGCCATTCATATTAATTGGAAATACTGGTAAACCTGGTAGAATTTTGGGTTTCGAGTTTTTCGAAAGTCCAGTGAACATCTTTAATCCTTTCGCCACTGTGGAAGTTGGGATTTGATCAAAAGTTTGTAAGTGTGTTTACTTTTGTGGTGGAGGATTGTTGTGCTGGTCATTATGGGGGATAAGTCTAAGAATATCCTTGAGAGCTGGTTTAATTATGGCAAATTTTCTCACCATGTGAATATCATTAAAGTATTTAATTTCTCCATCATAAATGAAACTCAGTTTCTCTGAATACAGGATCCTGGGTTGAATGTTATTTGTTTTTAGGAGTTTAAAAGTCCTTCTTCTAGTTTGAAAGGTTTCAGCAAAGAGAACTGCAGTCATTTCAGTGTTCTTCCCCTTGTAGGTTATGGTTTTGTTATGTCTGACTGCTTGCAGAATTTTCTCCTTCATTTTAACTTTTGTGCAGTTAATTATTATGTTCCTAGGTGATATGTTATTTGGGTTGAGTTGTGCTTGGGTTCTGAAACTGTCTGCTATCTGAATTTCAGAATCCCTTGGCATGTCTGGAAAGTTCTCCTTCATAATCTTGTGAAGAAGGACCTCTGTGCTTCACTAAACAAGTTCGTAACCTTGAGGAATTCCTATAAGACGAATGTTAGATCTCTTCGAATTATGCCAGAGTTCTCTGAGAGAATGATCCAGTTTTGCTCTCCACTTCTCTTCCTCTTTGAGTGTTTCGGAGTGTTCAAAGGCTTTGTCTTGAGAGACAGTGAGAGGAGGCCCAAGAATAGCGTCCCCCAACCACTGTAGGACCAAGCACCCTGTCCTGGTGCTACAGCGGGAGAACTGCTTGAACTGCGTGTACACTGCACTGCTGCTGGTGCTCCATGCTGCTGGGCACCCTTGTGGGGCACCCTGAGGACTGATGTAGCTGCATATTCCCAGCACTCCAGGCCTGGCGGCCTGAGAACTGCAAGAGGATGGTCAGTTGAGAGGGAACCACACTGGTGTGGTGGCACAAAGCAGCAGCTGCATGAGCTAGAACAATAGGGCTCACAACCGTGAGGCTTTTCCAGACAGACATGCCCTATCTCTCTGGGCAACCAGAGGAAGCCGGCAATTCTCCTGTGGCAGCCACTGGCGGAACAGTTTGGGATGGTCTTCAAACAGTGAAAATTCAGCATGGGGCAGAATCAGTGGAAAAACTGTGGTAACCTGAATAACCAGGATAGATCAACTCCCCCAGGGAAAGATGGGACAGATGCAATTGAAGATCCCATCCATAAACAGATGGCTGAGATGTCAGAAATCGAGTTCAGAATCTGGATAGCAAATAAGATGAACAGAATGGAGGAAAGGAGAGAATTAGAATTTCAAATTATTCAAAAGCTGTCTCAAGAATTCACTGTTTTCAGAGATAAAATGACCAAAGATTTCGACACACTGAGGCAAGAGGTTGCAGCCCTCAAAGATCTGAAAAATATGGTAGAATCTGTCGGTAACAGAATGGAGCAGGCAGCAGAAGAAAGGATCTCTGACATTGAAGACAAAGATTTTGAATGCGCTCAAAGATGAAGAGAAATGGAGAGCAAAAACTGATCACTCTCTCAGAGAGCTCTTGGATAATTTGAAGAAAACTAATATTTGGCTTATAGGAATCCGTGAAGGTGACGAAGTTGCTTCACAAAACACAGAGGCTCTTCTTCATGAAATTATGAAAGACAACTTTCCAGACATGCCAGGAGATTTCTGAAATTCAGATAGCAGAGAATTTCAGAAACCCAGCATGACTCATGGCGAACAAGACATCCCCCAGGCAAATCATAATTAAGTTCACTAAAGTTAATACGAAAGAGAAAATTCTGAAGCAGCTAGACGTAAGAAAACCATAACCTACAAGGAGAAGAATATTAGAATGACTGCAGATTTCTCTGCTGAAACCTTTCAGGCTAGAAAAGGGTGGTCATTGACTTTTAATCTCCTAAAACAAAATAACTTTCAACCCAGGATCCTGTATCCAGCTAAACTGAGTTTCGTTTATGATGGAGAAACTAAATACCTTAATGACATTCACATGTTGAAGAAATTTGCCATAACTAAACCAGCTCTCCAGGATATTCTCAGACCTATCCTCCATAAATACCAGTGCAATCCTCCAACACGTAAGTAAACTCACATAGAAATTTTTTTTTTTTTTTTTTTTGCGATGGAGCCTCAAGCTGTCCCCCTGTGTAGAGGGCCATGGCATCACAGCTCATAGCAACCTCTAACTCCTGGGCTCAAGCGAGTCTCCTGCCTCCGCCTCCCACGTAGCTGGGACCACAGGCGCCCGCCACAACGCCTGGCCATTTTTTGGTTGCAGCCATCATTGTTGTTTGGCGGGCCCGGGCTGGGGATTCAAACCCACCACCTTAGGTGTACGTGGCTGGCGCCTTAGCTGATTGAGCCACAGGCGCTGAGCCTCACACAGAAAATTTTGATAAATTCCAACTTCCACAGTGGCAAAAGGATTAAAGATGTCCACTGGACTTTTGAAAAATTTGATACCCAAAATTATACCAGGTTTATCAATATTCTCAATCATTGTGAATGGCTTAATTTGCCCTCTAAAGGGGTACAGGCTGGCTGACTAGATACAAAAACTCAGACCAGATATCTGCTGTATTCAACAATCGCATGTTACCTTAAAAGAGAAATATAGACTTATGGTGAAGGGATGGTCATCTATATTCCAGGCAAGTGGAAATCAGAAAGAAACAGGTGTTGCAGTTTTATTTGCAGATACAAAAGGCTTTAAACCAACAAAAGTAAGCAAGGATAAGGATGGTCACCTTATATTTGTTTAGAGTAATTCTTTTTTTTTTTTTTTTTTGAGACAGAGCCTCAAGCTGTCCCCCTGGGTAGAGTGCCATGGCATCGCAGCTCACAACAACCTCCAGCTCCTGGGCTCAAGTGAGTCTCCTGCCTTAGCCTCCCAAGTAGCTGGGACCACAGGTGCTCGCCACAATGCCAGGCTAGTTTTTGGTTGCAGCCATCATTGTTGTTTGGTGAGCCCGGGCTGGATTTGAACCCGCCACCTTAGGCATATGTGGCTGGCGCCTTAGCCACTTGAGCCACAGGCACCAAGCCAAGGGTAATTCTTAATACAATGAGATCTCAATTATCAATATATATGCACCCAACGGGAATGCTCCTCAATTTATAAGAGATACTCCAATAGGCTAGAGCAACTTGGTTTCTCCATCATGGTCAGAGATTTTAACACTCCTTTGGCAGTGTTGGATAGATGCTCCAACAAGAAGCTTAGCATAGAAATTTTAGATTTAAACTTACCATTCAACATTTGGATTTAACGGACATCTACAAAACATTTCATCCTAACAAAACTGAATACACATTTTTCTCATCAGCCCACGGAACATACTCCAAAATCAACTACATCTTAGGTCACGAGTCTAACCTTAGCAAAATTAAAAGAATAGAAATTATTTCTTCTCAGAGTATCATGGAATATAAGTTGACCTCAGTAACAAAAGGAATCTGCAGTCTCATACAAAAACATGGTAGCTAAATAACCTTATGCTGAATGATAGGCGGGTCAGAGACGAGACATTACCAAATTTTTAGAACAAAACAATAATGAAGACATGAGTTATTAGAACCTGTGGGATACTGCAAAGGTAGTCCTAAGGGAAATTTATAGCACTGCAAGCATTCCTCAAGAAAATGGAAAGAGAGGAAGTTAACAACTTAATGGGACATCTAAAACAACTGGAAAGGGAAGAACACGCCAATCCCAAACCCAGCAGAAAAAAAGAAATAACCAAAATTAGAGCAGAATTAAATGAAATTAAAAGCAAAAGGATTGTACAACAGATCATAAATCAAAAAGTTGGGTTTTTTGAAAAGATCAATAAAATAGATAAACCTTTGGTCAACCTAACCAAGAAAAAAAGAATAGGGGAGGTACCTGTGGCTCAAAGAGTAGGGCACCGGCCCCATATACTGGAGGTGGTGGGTTCAAGCCTAACCCTGGTAAGAAACTGGAAAAAAAGAAAATCTCTAATTTCATCCATCAGAAATGGTAAAGGTCAAGATGAAATAACAACAGATTCCTCAGATATTCAAAAAGTCCTTAATGAATATTATAAGAAACTTTATTCTCAGAAATATGAAAATCTGAAGGAAATTGACCAATACTTGGAAGCATGCCACCTTCCAAGACTTAGCCAGAATTAAGTGGAAATGTTGAACAGGGCTATATCACGTTCTGAAATAGCATCAACTATACAAAATCTCTCTAAAAAGAAAAGCCCAGGACCAGATGGCCTCACGTCAGAATTCTGCCAAATCTTTAAAGAGGAACTAGTACCCATGCTACTTAACCTTTTACAAAATATAGGAAAAGACAGAATGCTACCCAACACATTCTATGAAGCAAACATCACCTTGATCCCCAAAGCAGGAAAAGACCCACCAAGGAAAAAAAATCACAGAGCAATATCACTAATGACTTTTGATGTGAAAATATTCAATAAAATCCTAACAAACCGAATCCAGCAACACATCAAACAAATTATACATCATGACCAAGTGGGTTTTATCCCAGGATCTCAAGGATGGTTCAACATACGTAAATCTATAAACGTAATTCATCACATAAACAAATTAAAAAAGAAAGACCATATGATTCTCTCAATTGATATAGAAAAAGCTTTTGATAATATCCAGTATCCCTTCATGATCAGAACACTTTAGAAAATTGGCATAGAAGGGACATATTTCAAATTGATAGAGACCATCTACAGCAGAGCCACAGCCAGTATCGTACTGAATAGAGTTAAATTGAAATCATTTCCACTCAGATTAGGAACAAGGCGAGGTTGCCCATTGTCTCCATTGCTCTTTAACATTGTAATGGAAGTTTTAGCCATCGCAATTAGGGAAGAAAAGGCAATCAAGGGTATCCATATAAGATCAGAAGAGATTAAACTTTCACTCTTCACAGATGATATGATTGTATACCTGGAAAACACCAGGGATTCTACTACAAAACTTTTAGAAGCGATCAAGGAATACAGCCGTTTCTCAGTTTACAAAATCAACACTCATAAATCAGTAGCCTTTATATATGCCAACAATAGTCAAGCTGAAAAAATAGTTAAGAACTCGATTCTGTTTTACAGTAGTGTCAAAGAAGATGAAATATTTGGCAGTTTACTTAACGAAAGACGTGAAAGATCTGTGTAAAGAGAACTATGAAACTCTAAGAAAAGAAATAGCTGAAAATGTTAACACATGGAAATGCATACCATACTCATGGCTGGGAAGAATTAACATTGTTAAGATGTCCATACTACCCAAATCAATATATAATTTTTATGCAATCCCTATTAAAGTTCCATTGTTATACTTTAAAAATCTTGAAAAAATAATACTTCATTTTATATGGAGTCAGAAAAAACCTCGAATAGCCAAGACATTACTCAGAAATAAAAACAGCGCAGGAAGAATCACACTACCAGACATCAGACTATAGTATAAATCAATAGTGATCAAAACAGCATGGTATTGGCACAAAAACAGAGTTAGATGTATGGAACAGAATAGAGAACCAAGAGATAAACCCAGCTCATTCCCGTTATATAATCTTTGACAAGCTAATTTAAAACATTGAGTGGGGAAAATATCCCCTATTTAACAAGTGGTGCTGGGCGAACTGGCTGGTAATCTGTAGAAGACTGAAAGTGGATCCACACCTTTGACACTGACTAAGATAGATTCTCACTGGATTAAAAATTTAAAATTAAGACATGAAACTATAGAAATACTAGAAGAAAGTGTAGGGAAAACACTTGAAGAAATCAGCCTCAGCAAAAATCTTATGAGGAGGACCCCTGGGCAATTGAAGCAACATGGAAAATACACTATTTGAACCTCATCAAATTAAAAAGCTTCTGCACAGCCAAGAATACAGTAAGTAAAGCCAGCAGACAGCCCTTGGAATGGGAGAAGATATTTGCTGGTTATGTTTCTAACAAAGGTTTAATAACCAAAATTCATAGAGAACTCAAATGTATTAGCAAGAAGAGAACAAGTGATCTCATCTTAGGGTGGGCAAGGGACTTGAAGAGAAGCTTCTCTGAAGAAGACAGGCACATGGCTTACAAACATATGAAAAAATGCTCACCATCCTTAATCATCAGAGAAATGCAAATCAAAACTACTTAGAGGTATCATTTAACACCAGTAAGATTAGCTCATATCACAATATCCCAAAATCACAGATGCTGGCGTGGTTGTGGAGAAAAGGGAACACTTCTACACTGCTCATGGGATTGCAAACTAATACGTTCCTTTTGAAAAGACATCTGGAGAACACTTAGAGATCTAAAAATAGATCTGCCATTTGATCCTATAATTTCTCTATTAGGTAGATATCTAGAAGTCCAAAAATCACACTACAATATAGATATTTGTATCAGAATGTTTATTGAAGCCCAATTCATAATTACTAGGTCATGGAAGAAGCCCAAGTGCCCATCGACCCACGAATGTATCAATAAATTGTGGTAGATGTACACCATGGAATAGTATGCCACCCTAAAGAAAGATGGTCACTTTACCTTTTTCATGTTTACATGGGTGGAGCTGGAAAATATTCTTCTTAGTAAAGTATCCCAAGAATGGAAGAAAAAGTATCCAGCCTACTATGAAACTAATTTATAGCTTCATAGCTATAAAGGACTTGAGGGGGGAGGATGGGTGGAGGGAGGTTGATTGGTGGTTCATCCTGTAAGGGTACATGTGAATCTCTCTAAATGTAGAATATAAATGTCTTAACACAATAACTAAGAAAATGACATGACGGCTATGTCAACCAGTTGGATGAAAGTATTTCAAATTGTGTATAGAAACAGCACACTGTACCCCATGATAGTATTAATGTACACAGCTATGATTTAATAAAATGAAAAAAAAAAAAAAGCTTTGTCTTCAATGTCAGAAATCCTTTCTTTTGCCTGCTCCATTCTGTTACTGAGGGATTCTACTATATTTCTCAGATCTTTGAGTGCTGCAAATTCTTGTCTCAGTGTGTCAAAATCTTTGTTGATTTTGTCTTTGAATTCATTGAGTTCTTGAGACACCTTTTGAAATGCTCCTTGAATTTCTAATCCCAACTTTCATTTCATTCTATTAATCTTATTTGCAATTCAGATTCTGAATTCAATTTATGACATCTTAGCCATTTGTTTATGAATGGGATTGTTAGTTGTGTCTGCCATGTCATTCCTTTGGGGAGTTGATCTTCCCTGATTATTCATGTTCCTGTAGTTTTTCTAATGATTCCACCCCATGATTATTTTACATTGTTTGGCTAGATGAGGAGATAAAGTAAAGTTGGTTTCGGGGGCTTCAGGAGTAGTGATTAACCAACCCTTTGTCCAAGAGCTGGGACTGGTGTCTGTACATTTTCCCCTAGAGCTTTACAATGGATCCATACAGTCCTACAGCCTGAGACACTGGGGACCTGCTTGGTGTGGTGGGGCTAAGTGGCTCTGTCTTGTTTTCACCTGGTCTCTGTCCTACCCTAGTGAATTAGTTACTCTGGGTTGATGTCTCAGCTGTGGAGAAATAATCAGCAATTTAGTCACTCACCCACCACCCCAGCAACAACTGGAGAAGGAAAATCAAATCTTCCCACAACCACACACCCAGGGTACCACTTTGAATAGTCCTAGGATGATTGGCCCAGTTCAAGAGGTGCAAATGAATTGTCACAGTCAGCACCAGTCTCAGGTGGGAGAGTTCAAAAGGTCTCTGGCAACTAGATTGCAGTGGTCTGCTGGCAGCTCAAGTCTGACTCGCCCTGGTGCTCCATGAGGTCAGAAGGACCACCCCCAGCAAATGAATTTGTCTGGAAAGGTTGATGCCTCCTTCCACACCTTGCATCTCTGTCACACCCAGTCACTGGTAACCCCACAGGACTGTGACCCATTTTCCTCTAATGAGCAGATGCTCCAGGGGTGTGCACCTGCTTGAACCACAGGGAGATCTATGTCTCCTCCGCCAGGCCTCCGCTCTCTGCCACTATCCAGCAAGGTGAGCTGAGGTCTGACAACCTCAGTTGCTTAATGTTAGCTGCGGTGGTTTACTCAGTTCCAGCCCCACCCTTGATTGATTTTGCTGACAGAACAGAAGAATTTCGCAGAATTTGTATCTGTCCCTGCTATATTCCCCAGCAGACCACATGCTGTTTGAGTTCGCAGAAACTGTGACTCAGCCCTGGTCTATGCCACTGCCTGGAGCTGGTATGTCTGTCTTGGCTGTACTCTGTGTTGGGGCGGGTGCAGTTAGAGCTCACACTCAGCTTCAGCCACTGCCCACCTGCCTTTGTCTCAGGTATGATCCCCCTGAGGGCCCAGTGCTTCTTAGGCTCACTAAAGCAGTCATGGCTCAGCTCAGTCTTGGGAGTATGCTGTCTCTGCCCAAGTGTATTCTAGTCTCAGCCCGTTGTGCCCCTCCGAGGCAGGTACCGCCTCAGGCATACCTTTACTCATGGGGCCTGCATTCCCATCCCAGGTCTGTTCCACCAGTTGCTGCCACTGGAGAAGATGCCCCACTTCCTCTGGTTGCCCAGAGAGGCAGGGAGTGTCTCTCCAAAATATCCCCAGGGTGTGAGCCCTATTGTTCCCACTGTTGCTGCTTGTGCTCTATGTTGCAGGGCACCGCCTGTCCCTCTCTAGTATGTTTTCCCTCAGTTTACCGTCTTCTCCTTACTCCCATGCTGCAGAATCAGCACAGACCAGCAACAGCCCATGCCCACGCCTTGTCCACATCTCTTGAGAAAATGCACAAGAATCTGGAGTTCATGGGGGACAGGTTTCCAGACTTTAGGGTGAGAGTAGAGGGGAGTGCTGGGAGTTCAGAATTGCAGGTAGAAAAAATATACAGTTTTATGCCTGGCAGGAAAGTGCCATAGCACATTCATAAGTTCTCTCTAGGGAAGGAGTTCCAGGTTTTAGAGGGTCTGTCTTGTGGGATAAAATAGGAGGGGATCTCAACTCTGCTCACTTGTTTGTATAGAGTGTACTGTGAGCAGTTCTCATGGGGGAGGCGACTATCATCTGCTTGGCAATGGATTTTGTACCTATTGCTTATTTCCTTGGATCACAGTTTGCCTCAGCAGGGTTGATGTGCGTTCTTCAACCTCTCTTGGCTCAGCTCCAATCCATCGGCTTACTTGCTAAACTTCCGTCCTTTAACTCTCCATCTGGATGGGAGCCTCTGTGGAAAGCTGGCTGCAGTCAGCCATCTTCATTCCACCTAGTGAGTTTGTGAGGTTTATGGAAACATTTCTTCTTCAGTGTTAGGTCATTGGCCAGGAGGACAAGAATAAGCAAAAATTCACCCTTTTGGACATCCAAAAGTACAGTTTAAAAACTGTAGTTAATAAATGTGGAAATAGCCTAAATGCCTAGCAACCTAGGAATGGATTAACAAACTGTGGTATATGTATACCGTGCAATACTATTCAGGCATTAAAAATGTGGAAACTTTACATCCTTTGTATTAAGCTGGGTGGAACTAGAACACATTATTCTTAGTAAAGCATCACAGGAATGGGGAAACATGAATCCTATGTACTCAATTTTGATGTAAGGACAATTAATGACCTAGTACATGGTGGGGCGTGGGGGAAGGGGAGAGCAGAGAGAGAAGGAGGGAGTGGGGGAACGAAAGAGCAGAGAGTGGGATAGAGCGAGGGGGGTGGGATAGGCAAGAGCAGAGAGCGGAGGGGGAGGTTTGGTGTGTGACACACCTTTTGGGATCAAGACACAAGTATAAGAGAATCTTTACGTAACAAATGCAATCAGTATAATCTGATTTCTTATACCCTCAGTGAATCCCCAACAATAAAAAACAAACAAACAAAAAAACCAAAACTATAGATATAATTAATGTCATCTAAAAGCCATTTATCCTCAACCAGAATTTTGTATATTTCTTCCACTTAACGAGTATTTTTCTATATTACTTTCATCTCTTTGGCACATACACACTTTTCCTGAAATTCATATGGGGGTTCTTAGCAACAAATCCACAAATGTGTGCCTATGAAGCCAATGTAATATTCATATTATCCAAAAACTCTGTAATAATCAATATTAAGTTAAACTTAATAGGTTATTAATAAATGAGTGTGTATGGTAATAATCTCAAAGTTTCATTGTTAAACTTTCTTTTCTGCCTCCCCTTAGGTTGAAGGATTTTTTTAATTGATTTTAATATTTGTGTATATTTCTGGGGTACATGTGATATTTTGTTACTTGTATAGAATGTTTAATGTTCAAGTGAAGGTATTTAGGATATCTTTTACCTTAAACATTTATCATTTCTTTTTCTTTTAAAAATAATTTTAAAAAAATCTCAGGGGGTATAAGTGTTCATGTTACATTGATGAATTGTGTAATGCTGAATTTTAAATATGCTCATCACCAGAATAATGTACACTGTACCTGGTAGTTAAGATTTATCATTTCTGTGTTTTGGAACATTACATGTTCTCTGTTACAGCTGTTTTGAAATATACAATGTATTATTGTTAACTGTACTTATCCTATTCTATTATCAAATATTAGAATGTATTCCTTCTAACTGTATGATCTTAGCCTTAATGAACCTCTTTTTATCCACTCCTACCCAGCATCATCCCAGGCTGTAGTCACTACTTTCCACCTCCATGAGAACAACATTTTTTAGTTCCTACATATGATTGAGAACATGTGATATTTGTCTTTCTGTATCTGTCTTATTTCACTAATTTAATGACTTCCAATACTATTCATGTTGCTGTAGATGACACAGTTTCATTCCTTTTATCCCCAAATAGTATTCTGTTTTGCACACCCATATACACACATACAAGGTTGGACAATTATGTTTGTGAACTCACCCTAAAAAAAGTGCTAAGAATATCATTGCTGACCACTGCAGTCACCTTCAAGGTACTCCCCCTGGGAAGCTATGCACTGAAGCCAGTGCCTAGTCTACCCTTCAAAGTAATTTTGCAATTTTTTTTCTTGAATGAACATCTTTTTTTTTTTTTATTTTTTTATTTTTTGGAGACAGAGTCTAACTATGTTACCCTGGATAGAGTACTGTGGCGTCATAGCTCACAGCAACCTCAAACTCTTGGGCTTAAGCAATTCTCTTGCCTTAGCCTCCCAAGTTCCTGGCACTATAGGCACCCGCCACAATGCCCAGCTACTTTTTGGTTGTAGTTGTCATTGTCGTTTGGCAGGCCCAGGTTGGATTCAAGCCCGCCAGCTCTGGTGTATGTGGTTGGCACCCTAGCTGTTGAGCTACAGGCGCTGAGCTGTTGAATGGCCATCTTAGGTAGGATAAGAATGAGTTTATATGCAGACATATAACTATATAAGTGTTTCTTATCTAAGGGGGTATCCTTAGATAAGAAATGAAATATGTATATTATCAGAGTCATTTATTTCCTAGTTTTGTATCAGGAGATATTGGGATGGAGCCTTTAATAGGAGTATAAAAACTTAGAATAGAATAGCAACTGATGGTTGTGAGAGAAAAGTTGTTAGGATTATGGAACCATTTAGGGCTATAGAATGTAATTTGTAGAGAAAATCACATTGTATATTCACTTGCTATTCAGGAACCTGTGAATATTTGGATGGAATATAATGACTGGGGTAGTAAGAGAGAGGTTATTCTGTAATGAAAGTTCTTCATTGTAGGTATAATCAAAGAACACTAAAGATTATGCTGAAAGAATGGTTGGAGATCGGGATATTGAAAATAAGCTTAAGGAACTGGAAGGTAGAAGATTGTGTGGTTAGTAAATGGAATATCTAGAGCAGTGATTTTCCACACTTGGTGTGCCATGAAAAATTTTGAATATCATTAATTAAACTACTTTAGAAAGAAGTTCAAAGCACTGTAAGCAGATTCTGTGTTTTACTTTTTTTTTTAATCAATGTAGTATAAATGTGCTATGAAAATTTATAGATTCAAGTGTACCATGAGATAAGAAAGACTAAAAACCACTGATCTAGAGCCTTGAACATATTTGGGGATACATATTTGTTAAATCAATGTTTGGAGTTCATCATTTCAGATGAGGAACTATTTGTAGTAGTAGCAGTGTTACCCATCGTTGAGCCTGGTGAAGAGTCATTGGAGTTGACTAGGTCAAAAGTCTCTTTGATGTGGTCAAATGAGTATTAAAATTGTTTAAGGGATGGTGCCTATGGGTCAAGGAGTAGGGCGCTGGTACCATATGCCAGAGGTGGCGAGTTCAAACCTAGCCCCGGCAAAAAAAAAAAAAAAAAAAAAAACACTGCAAAAAATATAAAAATAAAAAAATAAAACAAAATTGTTTAAGAATTAGAAAGACTTGGACTTCAGAATCTTCAGTTCATGAAAGGAAATGACTAAGAGTGTGATGAAGCAGCAAGGGTTGGCAAACTACAACCTGTGGGCCAAATCCAGCTACCACATTTTGTAATAAAAGTTTTCTTGGAACATAGGCATCTTTACTAATTTACTATTGTTTGTGTCTCCTTGTGTGCCACAATGGTAGAGTTGAGTAGTTGCAGCAAAGACCACATAGCCCATCTAGCCTAAAATACTTAACTATGTGACCCTTTAATGAAAAAGGTTCCCAATTCTTGAACTAAAGCTATGAATATTTTTCTTAGCAAAATGTACTCACACAACATTTTGCTGTCCATCTTAGGAGTTGTGGTGATTCTTGAAAGCCTGTGAATGGACTCTGGTTAAGAAGAACTTTTGGATCAGAGTTCTCTGCTGCATTTCATCTTTTCCTTGAGTTTATTCTGTTAGCTGACCATGCCAAAGACATGGGTACTTTTATTTTGTGGGTCATGGATCCCTAACTTATTTAGTGACTACAAATAGTTGTTATTGGGGCAACCACAGAGTATGGTACTTTTAGTATAGATCAGTGCACTCCTGTGTGTATGTGTGTTGAAGAAACTAATATTGGTCATGGATAAGTAATATTGTCTCTTTATGCAAAATATAGCATGTTATAAGAAATAAGTAGTTGCTTGATTAGTTCTTCTAGGTTACTTCCTGTTAAAGCTATCAAATTAAGGAAGAGTTTTTTTTTTTTTTTCTGGTGTGCCTATGTTTAGATAAAGGAGGAAGTGAAAAAAAGTAGTTTATTTGATGAAAAAGTGTTTTAGTCACTAACTGTTCTTTAATAGGTGTCACTTAAAAAAATTTTCCACTGTTAGCCATGGTACTGAATCTGTTTAGAATCCTTAGTTGAACTTTATTTTATGACTAATTTTGGTCACTGATTCAACACAAGAACACTTAACATTCTCATTGCCTTTGTCATGGTCCTTTCTTTACAAGCATGAAACCACATTCTCAGTCTTTTAGGTTTTTTTCTACTCAACCTCCTATTTGTATTTTTATTCTGGGCACTCAACAGCTAAGGTGACCATATGTATTTTTATCTTAATGTTTTCTGTAATAGGGGTCATTTTCTATTTTCTTTTGGTCCTCTTAAAAGACCTTTTTTGGGGGTCCTACCTTTAAGACCACTATAGGCTGGGTGAGTTGTTAGGTTGCTGTTTGGACAGAGTACAAGAAGTAAGGTTCTAGGCTGGGCATTCCTGGTCAATGGTTAGAGCTCCGGCCCCATGCACCAAGGGTGGCGTGTTTGAACCCAGTCAGGGCCTGCTAAACAAAACAAAACAAAACAAAAAAAAAGAAGTAAAGTTCTAATGACTGAAGAGCAACCATCATAGAATCACTGAATCTGAGAGTGTGGAGAGGAAACTGTGAAACTAGAAACCGGGAGGTACTCAGACTATGCATTGGATTATGAGACTAGGCAGGAAGGTCAGTGGAGATGGAGTTTAAGTAGAGGAGTTAAAGCAGAGAGTGTGGAGTAGTGTGCAAGATTGGAAAAGCCAAGCCAAGGTTAAGTCCTCAAAGACTGGGCATATCTTGGATTATGGGGGTGTTCCCTTTTACTGCAAATCATGAGCTGTTTTCCTGGCCCAGAGGCAGATATTTAATGGCACACAATTATATACCTATTAACTGCTAATCATTTAAAATGTTTTTTTCTTTCTTTGTCTTTTTGAGTGGGGCTGTAAAGCAAAGTTCAGCAGTACTTTATTACCTCTGATCTGCTCTGTAGCTCAAATTTCTCCATGCCGAGAACCAGGAGGGAATAAAAGAGCTTCTCTTTCTTTGCCCTAAAGTTGTTTGCTCTCAATGGGTTATTCCTCCCCCCCCCCCCAGTTTTTTATATTTTTTAAGTTTAAGTTGGAAAATGTCTATTTTCAAAAGATATTATAGGAATTCCTGCAATCCTATGGATTTTAATTATTAATTATTTATTTTTGAGACTCTGTCTCACTATATTGCCCTCAGTAGAGTGCCATGGCATCATAGCTCAGAGAATCCTCAAACTCTTGGGCTAAAGAGATTTTCTTGCTTCAGCCTCTCAAGTATCTGGGACTACAGGCACCTACCACAACACCTGGCTATTTTTAGAGACGAGGTCTTACTCTTGCTTAGACTGGTCTTGAATCAACCCCTTGTTTAATACTATTTTTTTAGCACCTTAGTTACACAGAATTGAGACAGACTTAACTCACTTCTGTTCATGGCACTCTGTCATCATGCCATATCTAAATGTCACTTATCAGTTTTCATAATACACTCTCAGCAGCATTTAACACAGTCGATTACTCCTCCTTGGAACACCTTTACTTAATTTCTGATTTACTGTACTCTCATGATTTTTCTCCTACCTCACTGGATGTTCCTTTGTATTCTTGTTTTATTGCTCCTCCTTTTCCATTCACCCCTTCGATATTGGAGTATCCCAGGGCTCAGTGCTAAAGCCCTCTTTAGTATTTGTACTTGATCCCTGATTGGTCTCATCTGGTCACATGAGTTTAAATGTCATGTATAGACACTGCTGACTTATAAATTTATAGTTTTTGCTCTATCTTCTCACCTTTCCAGTATTACCAACTACTTATCTGACAAACTTGAGAATATAATAGGCATCTCAACATAACATATCATGGCAGGAAATCATACACTTTTTTTCTTCCTAGACCTATTTCTTTGGCAGTTGTATGTATGTGTTTATTTTAAGACAGGGCCTCAGGAAAAAAAAAATAGAAAAGAAAAAAAAAGTCAGAGCCTCATTCTGCTGCTCAGGTTAGAATGCCTCAACTGAGGTTCATTATTCACTAGTTGAGGAAGACAAAAACCTATGAATTGCCCTTGATTCCCATTCTCTTATACCCCATATCTGCATTATTGCCAAAATATGTTTTACCAACAAAACCTTATGGATGAAGCCCTTATAAACATTTGCATGTAGGTATGGTGTTCATACGTTTTCAAGTCAATTGGGTAAATATTTAGGAGTATGATTTCTGTTTTATTGTCAGATTGTAAGACGTTGTCAATCTGCCTTCCAAAATGGCTGCACCATTTTTTCATTCCCATGAGGAATGAATGAGAGTTCCTGTTTCTCTGAATCCTGGCTAACAATTGGTATTGTCAGCTTTTTGTAATTTAGCCATTCTAATAGGTATTTAGTGGAATCTCATTGTTGTTTTAATTTGCATTAACTAATAATGTTGAGTATCTGTTCATGTTTGTTATTCTTCCATCTTTTCTTATGGAGTTTCTAGTCTACTCT
This sequence comes from Galagoides demidoff, assembly GCA_963574575.1. Classification (NCBI taxonomy): domain Eukaryota; kingdom Metazoa; phylum Chordata; class Mammalia; order Primates; family Galagidae; genus Galagoides; species Galagoides demidoff. The sequence continues at coordinate 22,584 of CAUYQV010093557.1, read as the reverse complement.
TTTGGCCATTTTGAGGGAGGGGGACTATTTGTTTGGTAATTGTTTTTTAGAATTAAAAAATATATATATTCTGAATTTCAGTCCTTTTTCAAATATGATTTGTCATATTTTCTCCCAGTCTGTGGCTTTTCTATTCATTTACATTGAAAAGTAAACTTTTTTTTTTTTTTAAATTTTGAAGAAGTCAGTTTATCCATTTTTTTTGGCATGGATTGTGTTTGTACCTAAGAATTCTTTACCAAAACCAAAGATTTTCTCCAGTTTTTCTTATAAGAATTTTACTGTTTTATGTTCTACATTCGGGGTTATCATCCATTTTGAATTGATATTTGTATGTGGAGTGAGGAATAAGTCACAATTTTTTTTTTTTTACACATGAATGACCAGTTGTTTCAGCACCATTAGTTGAAAAGACTGTCCTTTCTTTATTAAGTTACCTGTGCATCTTTGTCAAACATTAGTTAATGATATTTGAGTGGGTTTATTTTGGGGCTCTCTATTCAAAATTTATAGGGCCTTTCAATTTTCTTTTATTTTTAAAAATTATTCTGGGGCCAGGCATGGTAGCTCATGCCTATAGTCCCAGCACTTTGGGAGGCCAAGGTTAGAAGATTGCTTGAGGTCAGGAGTTTGAGACCAGTCTGGGCAACAAGAGTGATACCCTATTTCTACAAAAAATAAAAAAGATATCCAGGTGGAGTGGCAGCTATCCAGGAGGCTGACGCAGGTGGATTGCTTGTGCCCAGGAGTTTGAATCTGCAGTGAGCTATGATTGTGCCACTGTATTCCAGCATTCTAACCTGGGTGACAGAATGAGGCCTTGTCTCAAACAAACAAACAAAACTGTCTTGGCTATTTTCATTTTTTTACTTTTTCACATAAACTTTAGAATTATCCTATCTATATCTACTGAGAATCCTGTTGGTATTGAGGCTAAACATCAATTTGCAGAGAATTGACATCTTAACTACACTGAGTTTTCCAATTCATTGACACGATATATCTCCCCACTTACTTGGTTTTATAGTGTATTGGCACAAAGATCTTAAACAGTTTATTAGATTTGTACCTAAATATTTCTTTTTTTTTGAGCTATTATAAATGGCACTGTTTTAAAAAAATTGGTTTCTAATTGTTAATTTGTAGCTCATAGAAACACTATTAAGTTTTTTGTATGATGACCTTATAGCCTTAAACCTTGCTAAGCTCACTTATCAGCTCCAGGAGTTTTTGTAGATTTCTTGGGATTGTCTGTATAGATGATCATAATGTCTTAGAATGAATGTTTTATTTCTTCTTTTATAATCTGAATGCCTTTTGTTTCTTTTTCTTGCCTTGTTATTCTTAATAGGATTTCTGGTATGACATTGGATAGGGATGGTTAGAGTAGACATTCTTGACTAAATCCTGCCATTGGGAAGAAATATATTTTTACCATTAAATATGTTGTTAACTGTAGTATTTTTATGTACATACCTATTATGGACTGAAGGTTTGATACCTTCTCAAATTTATATGTTGGAGATCCTAAATTCAATGTGATAATATTAGGAGGTGGGGCCTTTGGGAGATAGATTTAGATGAAGTCAGGAAGGTGGGGTTTCCATGGAATTAGTGCTTTATTAAAAAAAGGAAGAGACAGCTCAGCGCCTGTGGCTCAAGTGTGCCAGCCACATACACCTAAGGTGGTGGGTTCGAATCCAGCCTGGCCCTACCAAACAACAATGACAGCTGCAACCAAAAAATAGCCAGGCATTGTGGCAGGCACCTGTGGTCCCAGCTACTTGGGAGGCTGAGGCAGGAAACTCGCTTGAGCCCAGGAGTTGGAGGTTACTGTGAGCTGTGAAGCCATGGCTCTCTATCCAGGAGGATAGCTTGAGGCTCTGTCTCAAAAAAAAAAAAAAAAAAAAAGGAAGAGACACTAGAGATATGTATCATATGAAGATACAGGAAGAAGAAGGCTGTTTCTAAGCCAGGATCAGAGTCATATGAAAAACCTAATCTACTGGAACCTTATTCATGGACTTCCTGTTCTCTAGAACACTGAGAAATAAATGTTGTTTAAACCATCCACACTGGTGTATTATAGAAGCTCACCTAACTAAGACCTAAACATACCTTAAAATTAAAACACAATGATTGTTGTTACAGGTTAACAAAACAAGCCCCAACAATAGTCTCATTTTAAGAATCCCATTTGAAGCATAGTGATATAGATAGGTTAAAAATAGAGGATGGAAAAAAGTATGCCAAGTACCTTGACCATTCAGGGCCTTGAATTTGCTTTTCTCTCTTTCTGCATAGCTCTTCTTCAGATATCCATACAACTGGCTGTCTCCTTCACTTCATCCAAGTCTTAGTTTGAGTATCTCCACAACATCCTCAGAGATGCCTCCTTGACTGTGGAAGTCACTGGGAACTCTCTGTAATTAATCTGCCTCATTTTTCTTCATAGCACTTATTACTCTTATTTTGTTATGCAATTTTAATGTAATTGCCTGTTTCGTTCCTGGAAGAGTTGTATGGTAACTCTGTGTTTAGCCTTTTGTGAGGCACTTCCAGACTGCCTTCCAAAGTAGCTGTACTATTTTATGTATCTATGAGCACACTGCAATTTTATGAGGGTTCTAATTTCTCTGTGTCATCATCAATACTTGCATTATTAGCTTATTTATTATAGCCGTTCTAGTGAATATAAAGTGGTATCTCATCGTGGTCTTTTTTTTTTTTTTTTTTCTTTTTTGAGACAGAGCCTCAAGCTATCTCCCTGGGTAGAGTACCATGGCATCACAGCTCATAGCAATCTCCAACTCCTGCGCTCAAGCGAGTCTCCTGCCTCCGCCTCCCAAGTAGCTGGGACTACAGGCGCCGGCCACAGCACCGGCCATTTTTTGGTTGCAGCCATCATTGTTGTTTGGCGGGCCCAGGCTGGGGATTTGAACCCACCACCTTAAGTGTATGTGGCTGGCGCCTTAGCGGATTGAGCCACAGGGGCTGAGCCCTCATCATGGTCTTGATTTTCATTTTCTTATTAGCTAATTATGTGGGGCATCTTTTGTGTACATATTGACCATTTGGAGAAATGTCTATTCAGATCCATTGCCTGTTTTTAAAAACTGCGTTATTATTTATTAGATATATAATTTGCAATATTATTTCTCTCCATTCTATAGGTTGTGTTTTCACTCTCTTTTTTTCTTTCTTTTCTTTTCTTTTTTTGAGACAGTCTTGCTATGTCACCTTTGGTAGAGAGCCTTGGCATCATAGCTTACAGCAACCTCAAACCCTTGGGCTTAAGCGATTCTCTTGCCTCAGCCTTCCAATAGCCACTGTACTCCAGCATTCTAACCCAGCTGCCAGAGGCCCAGCTATTTTTTTGTTGTACTTGTCATTGTTGTTTGGCAGGCCTGGACTGAGTTCGAACCCACCATCCTTGGTGTATGTGGCTGGTGCCCTAACTGCTAAGCTACAGGCGCCAAACCTGTTTCCACTTTCTTAATGATATCTTTGAAGCACAAGAGTTTAAAACTTTGAGGACGTTCACTTTATTTATTTATTTATTATTATTATTTATTTTTTTTTTGTAGAGACAGAGTCTCATTTTATTGCCCTTGGTAGAGTGCTGTGGCATCACATAGCTCACAGCAATCTTCAACTCCTTCAAGAGAATCACTTAAGCCTCCCAAGCAGCTGGGACTACAGGCACCTGTCACAATGCCTGGCTATTTTTTTGTTGCAGTTTGGCCGGGGCCAGTGCCCTACCCATTGAGCTACAGGTGTTGCCCAGGAATTCCACTTTAGATATATTTTTCTTTTGTTGCTTGTGCTTTTGGTGTCATTTCTAAGGAACCATCATCTAATTCAAGGTCATGAGGAATTACACGTATGGTTTTTTCTAAGAGTTTTATAGTTTTAGCTTTTATATTTAGATCTATGATCAATTTTGAGTTAATATTTGTGTATGGTATGAAGTCCCCACAACATTATATCCCCATAAACATTATTTCTTTGCTAGGAACTAGTAGTGTTTGATTTATGAATTTGGGAGCTTCCTTTGTTAGGTGTGTGTATATTTAGGACTTTTACATCTTATTGCTGACTTTATTATTATTATGTAATGACTGTCTTTGTCTTTTTCTTAAATCCTCGTTGATTTTAACCAAGTCTATTTTACCTGATATGAGGATAGCTGTTCCTGCTCACTTTTGGTTTCCATTCAGGTGAAATATTTTTTTTTTCCATCCCCTTACCTTAAATCTTGAGTATCCTTGCAAGGTAGATGAGTTTCTTGGAGACAATAGATACTGGGAATGTGTTTTTTCATCCAGTCAGCCAGTATAGAGCTTTGAAGTAGAGTATTAAGATTATTTACATTCAGTGATAGTATTGATACTTCAGATAATGTTTTGTTTGTACTGTTGAATGCTTCTTAGTTGCTTTGTTTTCTACCTTGTATTACTGTTTTGTAAGAGTTGTGTGCTTAAACTTTTGGGTGTTTTTATGTAGGTGGTTATTTCAACGTATACAGTATTTCCTGTGGGGCAGATCCAATGGTGACTGATTTCCTTAGTATTTGCTTGTCTGGGAAAGACTTATTTTTCCTTGATTTATGAAATTTAGTTTTGCAGGTTATAAAATTCTTGACTGGCAGTTATTATGTTTAAAAATACTAGAAATGGTACCCTAATCCCTTCTGGCATGAAAGGTCTCTGCTGATAGGTCTACTGTTATTCTGATGATTTTCCATTTTCCATTGTTAGTTTGTAGCTTTTATCTTGCAGCTTGTAGGATTTTCTTCTTAAATTTGATTTTTGTAAGGCTGATGACTGTTGTCTTGGTGATCACTTATTTGCTATAAAACTTCTAGGTGTTCAATGACCATCTTCTTTCTAGAAATCTAAACCTCTACTGATATCATGGAAGTTTCCTTTCCCTCTGTTATTCTTTCAGATAGGTTTTCCATGCTTTGCTTTTTCTTCTCATGCTTATTTTAGCTTGCTTTTCATATTCCCATATTCTTCACAGTAATTGTTTATTCTTCTTTTGCCTTTTTCTACATTTTTTTTTTTTTTTAACCTATTAAGTTTCTTCTAAATCATTGTCTTTAGGCTCTGACATTTTTTCTTGTGCTTGGTATAGTCTGTTTTTAAACTTTTTGATCTTTTTGAAATTCCCTACGTGATTTTTAAATTCTATTATCTCTTTTCTAATATTTTCTCTTTGGTGAATTTTTTATCTATGTCATGAATTATTTTTTGGTTTCTTCTTGATGTTTTTCTACCATCATTTCAATTCTATTCATCTTACTTGCCATCCATAATCTGAATTCCATATCTCGCATTTCAGTAATTTCCTTTGGTTGGAGTTCATTACTAGAGAGCTATCATGATCCTAGGGGGTCAAGATATCCTGTTATTTTTCATGTTGCTAGAGTTTTGTGCTTGTTTCTTCTCATCTGGGGCCACTTCTCTCAGCTCAAAACAGATAGCAAATGTGGTTCGCCTGTTCTACTCTGTTGGTCCTTTTGTTTCTCAGTGAACACAAGAATGGGTCCCTGGATGGTGTGCTTGGGTCTGAGTCTAGAAGCTTGCCCAGGCAGGAGAGAGGCGGGTACACTGTGAGCCTTTAATGCTGCTGCTCTGCTGCATCTCTCTTCTTTCCTTTTTTTCTTCTTTCTTTTAACTTTGTCTCCCTTCTTTCCTTTTTCCTTCTTTCTTTCTTTTATCCTATGGTTATCAGTGGGTCTCTGAAATTTCTGTTTCTTTTCTTTTTTTTTTTTTTTTTTTTGCTGAGCTCACTTCTATGTTTGCATTTATTTCAAAAACATTTGCTTTCCTTTTTTGTACCAGGATTATAAACATTGATTTAAAGTCTTTATCTGGATCATCTTGTGGTTGGCATCTTTTGTCTTATTTCTTGAAAGCTAGTTATGTTTTCCTTGATCTTTGTATATTTAATTTTGTTTTATTTTTTATACTTTTATTTTTTAGAGATTGAGGTCTTACTGTGTTACCCAGGCTGGAGTGCAGTATCTATTACTGGGGCAATTAGAGCTCATTATTGCCCCAACTCCTGGGTTCAGGTGATCCTCCTACCTCAGCCTCCTGAGTAGCTGGGACAAGTGCACACTAGTGCCCCCCAGCTGTGTTTAATTTTGAATTGTATCCTTGATATTTTACATAGTTTTATGAGACTTTACATCCTGTCCAAAACTTCTGGATAATCCTGTTTTTTTTGGTGTGTGTGGGTATATGTGTGTGTGTATGTTTTAGCTGACAGTCAAGCTGATTAATTTTAGACTTCAAGTCCTGATCTGCCACCTAGAGTTGTTTTTTCTTCTTGTACTGGTTTAATTTTCACAGCCTTTGTAATGCTGTTCTATTTGGTGAGAGGTGTGTTACCCAGGGTCCTGTGTGGAACCTGGGTAGTAGTATACATCATCTTCAGTTGTCAGTGCTTTTCCTGTGCTGATTCTGGTAGGTTGCATACATGTGCAGCTCCAAGTGAATGTAGGATATTTTGTGCAGATTTAAAAGATATCTTTCTTTAGCTTCCTTCTACCTTCACTTCATGCTTTTCTGTTACTCTCTTTTTTAAGGGATATTGTTGGTAAAAAACAGAAATTTAGCCTTATTATGCTATATTGCACCTCCCATCACCAGGTTTGCCTCTGGGATGTGGGATAGGAAATTCAAAATTACTCTACCTCATGGTGCCTGCTTCTGTATGTTGGTGAGAAAAGGGAGGGATGTCACTCTCATTGGTGTTTTTCTGATGTGAGAATCAGAGCATCACAAAGGTTCTTTCCTACATAGACTCATGGTGAGAAGGAGCAGTCTGCTTTGTTGCTAATGTTGGCCTAATAGAGGTCATGGGGTGCCAAAAATATTCTGTCCCACAGGTGTCATTGTCACAGTTGCTCTTGAGGAAGGAGAGGAGGCACCATGGCTATTTGTTGTTGGCATTCTCTTGCTGTAGAGTGAGGAAAGCCCCAAAATATCCTGCCTGCAGGGCTGCTGCTAGCACTGGGGAAGGCAGCTGCTGTGCTGCTAGCACTCATTTCTTGTCAGGTGCAGAAAGGTAACAGATCTTTGTCTTACAGGGCTACTGCTGCTGTGCCATCTCACAGCCAGTGTCCACCCCGTGTAGGAGGGAGTAATTCTTTGACTCATCAGGGCTATTACCATTTCTGGTGTGAGCTCAGAGAGGAGATTGCAACTTGATTGCTGGTGTTTCCCTGGCAGGAGGTAGCACAGGTTTGTCCCACAAGTTCTTCATATCCCTCCCTCACCAGGCCTTATCCTAGAACTCCTTTGGTCTGCTCTGGCGCTCTATTATCAGTTGGGGGCTGTCCCAAAGCCTGAGTTGGTCTTTATAGAAGGCAAAAACTATCCCTAGGAAACTCATCACCTCATTATGCCTTAAGACCTGTGTTCCATACCCTTTCTGTCTTCTCTTATCCACTATTCAGTCTTCTGGTAATTGCTCTTATGTATTTTGTTCAAAGTTTGTTGTAGTTAGATGAAGAAATAGGGCAGGGTGTGTGTTCCGTCTTGAGTAGAACTGGCATCTCCTATAAAATATATTTTAATTTACTCCAGTTCTGTGATCAGAATTATGAGCTAGGGTTTCAGTTATTAGCTGTGTGCAGCAGAAGCTAACTCTGTTTTATTTGTGTATAACGAGAATGCTGAAAGGGCTGCTCTGCTACACTTGAGGTGAATATAAAGGAATAATGTCTTAAATTAAGACATTCAATAATGTCTTAAAGAATGTCTTTTTAAACAGGGGGCCAGTTCACTGTCCCTCAGACCATTGGAGGGCCAGACTGTGGGCCCCAGGATGAGTTGGCTGCTAAGCAGGACAGGTGGCAGTGGCAAAAACACCCGGCCGCCGGATAAATGTCCTTGGTGTGCCGCATGTGGCCCACGGGCCATAGTTTGAGGATGCCTGTCTTAAATTATACTGCAGACCTGGTTTGCTGATGAAATTGCGATGGCCACTGCCAGGTGTTGGATGCCATAGTTAGCGCTATTGCCACTTTCAAGCAGGGATCTTTGTCTTGTTAAAGTTGCAACAGGCCTTGAGTCACAGCTGAAGTGAACATGAGGCCTAGAGCTGGACTGCCTTTCTGTGTTGTATCTGTGAGGGAGGCTGGGAATGTTAGGATCTTACTTTTTTGCTTTGAGCGGAGGCTTGCAAACAAATTTTCTATATGTCTTAGAAATTTGTTAATTATGCCTTGCTTAAAATTGAAGTAACTGCCTCCAGACCATGAGGCCAGTAGGGCAGGTATTCAATCTACCTTCCCCAGAGCCTCAGGCTTCATCAGATAAGAACAAAAGAAATAATGGCTAACAAAATGTTCTCCATTAAGTTATGTTAAAAGGATTATGTTAGGAGGATTATGTTAGATAAAGTGATATCAGTTAATCTCGATTACTAGGGAGGATCTGCTCCATAGATAGTCACAAGATGTTTATTCATGAGATGGATTATGGATTGGAATGAATATTAACAAAATTGTTGATGTACAGTGCACATGTGCACAGGGATTGTAATGAATGTTAACGAGGTACAGTGCATATGCACAGCTAACTATTTAAACCAAGAGTAAAGAAATCAACTTGCCACTCACCATGAGTGGTTATTTAGGCCAGGAGAAAATTAATAAACTTATCACATGCCTGAGAGAGCTGTGAACCCCTTTATTTAAATATACAATTTCAATATGCGGGTTTATGCTCCGCGACACCGCTTCTCCGTGAGACCCTAATGACAACACATATTCTAAGTGAGGTTATCTGTGTATTACTTTTTGAAGTTGAATTGCAGGTACTCTTACTAGTGAAGTGTACCTGGATATGACATGCATATCCATGCTACCTGCAATTCATTCACTTTCTTGGAATGATTGATTTTATTTCCAACAAGGTCTCTTAAAATGTGTGTACATTTTTTGGCACCCCCGGTATTTGTACAGATGCCCCCATCAGTTGAACAACCTTGGCATCATTTGTGATTACAGCCCAGATCCCATTCTTCTGAGAATCCTGTTGTCTCTGTTTTTAAAATATATCCCAAATTTACTAACTTCTCAACAGTTTACTGCTGCTCCATAGTAACTAAGCCATTATTGGTACCTAATATGTTTTCACATAACCCTGTTGATTCCTGTATTTTCATTGCAACAGGCTTTTTTTTACAGAGCAACCAGAATATTTTTTAGAAAGTATTTATTTTGTTATAATTTCAAAAGCACAGAGTCACCAATCACTAACATTTTGCCCATTCCCTTTACCCCTTCCTTCATCTTCCTAACATCTTCCTCCCTCAACTAACACAAACTAACCTCTTCCTGTATACACACATTGTATGTATATACAGTGTACCTATAAGTACATTTATGTGTATTTAATTTTCAAGTATTGAAAGTAAGTTGTACCTAAATGCTTCAGTGTAGTTTTCCCAACATTATGTATTTTTATATAATCATGAATTTAATACTGACAAAATACTATTATCTAATCTAGGGGTATCCATCCATGGCCTGCCTGCAGCTGGCTTTGAATGTTTATCTAAGAGTCTTCTTAGGGCACACATTAAACACCCAAACACTAATGAAAGCTGATGTGCAAAAAAAGGTCCATGCATAATTTTTATGATATTTGCCACCCACTTAAGCATTTATAGGTAGCCATGGGTCAAAGTTGGATGTACCCAACAGTTTCATTGATTGTCTCAACAATCTTTTTATATGTATATATAAAGAAATGAGATCTTTCTCTGTTGCCCAGGGTGGAATATAGTGGCCCAGTCATAGTTCACTGACTGTAACCTCAACTTCCTAGGCTCAAGTAATCCTTCCCGCCTCAGCCTCTGAGTAGCTGGGACTATAGACAACCTCTACTATCACCATGTCAGGCTAATTTTAAAATTTTTTGTAGAGATAGTGTCTTGCTTTGTTTTCCAGGCTGGTCTTGAACTCTTGGCCTCAAGCAGTCCTCCTGCCTCTGCCTCTGCCTCCCAAAGTGTTGTGAGTACAGGTATAAGCCACTGTCCTTGACCTCACCAATCTTTGTAACTGTTTTTCCATCAGTTCCGGGCTTTTATCAAGAACACAGATAGTCTGCAGTCATTGTGTCTTTTCTTTTTCAAGTGGGCTTGGCTTGTTTATGGTTTTTTTGTCTTTTTTCCTCCTGGATGTTTTTAAGGACTTCAGGCCAGTTATTTTTGCAAAATGTAGTTTTTCGTTTTATCTTACAGTTTGAGTCAGGTTATTTTTAAAAGTACTGTCACAGAAATGATATTGTGTCTCTCTTCATCATATCAGGAAGTACATGATGTCATTTTGCCGTGGTATTGGTGGTCTGGATCACTGGTTGCAGATGGTGTCTACTAGGTTTCTCCACTATAGATATTATTTCTCTTTGTAATTATTGAGTAATTTGCAGGGAGATTCTGAGACCATATAAATATTCTGTTCGTTTTCAAAATTTCCTCCACTAATTTTAACATGCATTGATGACTCTTGCCTGAATCAATTATTTCTTCTGATTGCAAAATGGTGATTTTTCTTATTATATCAATCCATTTTATATTTAGCAATAGCATTCTACAGGGGAGAGTTTTTTTTTAATTATTTGTTTATTAATTTATTTAATCTATCAATATGCACTCAAAGGTTTTTCTTTTAGTGAATTGTTTATAATCCATTGCTGTCATTATTTATTTTAATGCCCAGACTCTTCCAGATTTAGCCAGTGGAAGTCTCTTTACCCTGTGCTTTATCTGTTAAACATGTTGCCATTTAATGTAATACTTTTTTATTTTTTTGCATAACAAAGTCATCCATGTTCACCTATTTTTTTCCTATCCCAGATCTATAATTAATAATTTCTGCAAGAAATCTTGGTTCTCTGTAATAATAGCTAGAAACCAGGATCTCTGTGCTGGTTTTGTGAAGTGTATTGTTTCTAAACATTTTTAACATATAGAACTAGAAAATAACAGACACACATGTGCATACACACGACTATGTTTATATTACATAATAAAAATCACAAGTTTATATTGATACTTCTTATTTCACATAAGCACCGCAGAGTTCATCCTAGTCTTCCTGCTTTCTGCTTTTGTAACTCTCTTCTCTAAGAGTGAGAAACCAGATGCCCTGTGTTTTCAACGTGTTTCCTCGAGGGCTTAATAATTCATTATATTGATAGCAGTTTCCTGCCAAAAAGGAAAAAAAATGTATTAACTAGAATTCAATATTTATAGTTCTGTTGGTTTTAGACTGAGAGTGTGTGCTAGCTTCATAGGGCTCCTATAATTACCACAAACTTTGTGGCTTCAAACAGCAGAAATTTACTCTTTCATAATTCTGGAGGCCAGAAGTCTGAAATCAAGAAGATGGCAGGATCATGGTTCCTCCAGTGGCTCTAGGGGAGAATGATCTTCCTTGACTCTTTCAGCTTCTGGTGATTTCATGTGTTGCTCGGCTTGTGGCTACATAACTGCAGTCTCTGCCTCTGTCTTTACATAGCCTTCTCTTTGTGCCTTCTCCTCTTCTGCCTCTCTCTCTCTCTCTTTTTTTTTTTTTTTGAGACAGAGTCTTAAGCTGTTGCCCTGGGTAGAGTGCTGTGGCATCACAGCTCACAGCAGCCTCCAACTCCTGGGCTTAAGCAGTTCTCTTGCCTCAGTCTCCCAAGGCGCTGGGACTACAGGCTGAGGCGGGAAAGATTACTTGAGCCTAGGAAGTTGAGGTTACAGTCAGTGAACTATGACTGGGCCACTATACTCCACCCCGGGCAACAAAGAAAGATCTCATCTCTCTCTCTCTTTCTATCTATATATAAAGGTTGTTGAGACAATCAGTGAATCACCCAGTTATTTTTTAGTTGTAGTTGTCATCATTGCTCAACAGAGAATGATCTGATCTCTCTCTCTCTCTTTCTTTCTCTCTCTATCTATCTATATATAAAGGTTGTTGAGACAATCAGTGAATCCCCCAGCTATTTTTTAGTTGTAGTTGTCATCATTGCTTAGCAGGCTGGGGCCGGGTTCTAACCCACCACCCTAGGTGTATGTGACCGGTGCCCTGTCAACTGAGCTAAGGGCACCGCCTCCTCTTCTGTCTCTTATAAGGAAATCGACCCTTGGATTTAGGACCTACACGGATAACTCATCTAGAGATGCTTAATTGTATCTGCATATACTCTTTTTTTTTTTTTTATTGTTGGGGAATCATTGAGGGTACAAAGGACCAGGTTACACTGCTTGTATTTGTTAGGTAAAGCCCCTCTTATAATTGTGTTACTCCCCCAGGAGGTGTGTCACACACTGTCACCCCCAACCCCCTCCTTCCTTCCTTCTCTCCACTCCCCCATTCCCTTATTCCCCCACCATGTACTAGCATCAACTGTCCTCATATCAGAATTGAGTACATTGGATTCTTTATCTGCAAATACTCTTTTTCCAAGTGAGGTCATGTTTATATATTCCAAGTATTAGGATGTGGACATATCATTTTGGAGGCCACCATTCAATTCTCTATAGGTATATAGTTACTTGGCTTATTATATTCTGTTTACTCTTTCTGTGTATGTTATTTATTTGAAATATAGTGAGGTTCATTTGTTTCTGTTTATATTTAATTTTGGGTTTTCCCCTATTTATAAATATGTAAAACATTAACCCTGTTTCAAAGGACAAATAACAAATGGATAGGTAAAGTATCACAAACTGTGTTGAGCGTTATTAAGGAAAAGGACAATTCTATGGTAAATCACAGTGCAGAGGGCCATGTTTACTTAGAGGGTCAGGGAATGCTTATTCGGACAAATGGCCTTTAAAAGAATGAGAAAGAGTGAGTTATAAGAAAGCACAGAAGAGCTCTGTGACAGATGAGAAAGCATGTGAGAAGGCCCTGATGTGGGGAAAAGGCTGGGCAGATTTGGAAGAACTGAAAGGAAGGCTGATGCTTGTGGGCAGGAAAGAACACAAAGTAAGCAAAGTTATAAGGAAAGCAGGAGTCTGAAAATGTAATTTGTTGCAGACTTTGTAATATTTAATCATTAGAAAGCCAGTAGAGAGTTATATGCAGAGGAGTACATATTTAGAACTTTATTTTGAAAGGGTTGTACTGAATGTCATATGGAACACACAAAGTAAAAGCAGAGAGATTAATAATAAACCCATTACAGTACATAATAATGGATATAGAAGCATGAAATAATGTTGAGTCATTCAAGACTGATAGTTGCAAAGGAGAAAAAAGTGGATAGATGTATTTTGAATAGAATTGACAGGAGTAGAGGGTGGGTTGAATCTGGCTGGATAGAGAAAAAAGGTTTTGAGGTTATGGGAGTGTTTAAGGGTAACTGCCAAGGTTTTAGCCTGAGCTACTAAGAAAGAAAGTCGCCTGAAAGAATTACGGTTTCCCTATGGAATTATTAAGTTTGAGATGCTTGGAATTGGAAATGTCAAGTAGACAGTTGGAGTGGGAAATGAAACCCCAAACTTCTTATCTGGTCCCTCTGTGCATTACTTCAGTTAGTGGCTCCTCTCTGTAGGCTGAGTTTCTGCCTCTCCTCATTTATATCCTGTAAATGTGAATGCAATGGTAAGACTTGGCCAGATACTGTTTGAGACATTGTGGGCAATGTAGACTCAGGATGATCTCCAGGCCCTTGTGTCGCTACTCTAGTTTAATTTCATTCTTTCCAGAGAGTTACTGTTATTTTTCTTCTAAGTCATTTACATCTGTACATTTTACTTCCTTTAAAGTACCTTTATTTTGGACCCTGTAAGAATAAGGAACATTACCATAATTATACTAAAAAGTATCAACCTCTTTTCTGCCCCACCTAATCTGACTTAATGTGTAAGGCCACTCTAGCTGACTTTGGTACATAGAAGGGAAGAGTGTGTGCGTGTATGCTTGTGTGTGTGTGTATTTATGTTTGATATGCCCTCTATGGTTGATTTGGTGTGTATGTTGGTTTTTATACCAACATCACATTGTTTTAATTATAGTGCTTTTATATTTATGCTTAATAAAGCTAATTTTCTGGAATCATTTAAAATGTTTTTCCTTTTCTTACATATTCTTACAGAGATATTATAGAATCAAGATTGCTGATACATTTTGAGGAAATACAGATTTTCCCTCCAGTTTTTTGCCTTTGCCTATTTGTAAATACTCTTATTAATTAACTCTTTCTACTCTTATTAATTTCCACTAAAGAAAAGGACCTGTCTTCTTGTCTTGAGGAAGGACCTGACTTTCTTATTATGGCTTTACCTATTCATTTTTTCTCCTAAACAGAGAATGTCATTTTCTCCTCTATTTCCCTGCTACTTCCTGAGATAAGGGGTTGTATACAAATGGAATTAAACAAAATGAAATAAGGCATGTAGTGAGGTAAAATTGGAATAAAATAACATCAGTTTGTAATTAAAGTGATACGCTTTTGGGAGGATTAAAAGTTCTATTTTTTAAACATATGTCGAGTTCTAGTCAGTTTATCATTTGCCTTTTTTAAACATCTTTTCCCTCCTTGTCTTTATTTTTTTTAAGGGCCACACAGCAATGCTTCATACTGGCTCATGGCATCCCAAAATAAAGGGAGAATTTATGACTTGCTCAAATGATGCGTGAGTATTTTTGATAATTCATCCAAAACATTCATGTTGTTACATGTTTTAACATTAATTCAAACAAAACATTCATGTTGTTACATGTTTTAACATTAATTGGAAAGTAAGGGTCTCCTTACAGAGTGTTAAGATTTTCCAGTGGTGTGATAACATTGGGATAATAACTAATAATTATTAACATTTATTGAGGATTTACTATGCTGTACCAGTAATGCACAAAACTCTTTACCTGTGCTAATCACTTTCTTATATTTTTTTCTCAAAGCAATAGGATATGTAGTTGTTATTACATTTAACAAATGAAGAAACTGATTGCAATTTTCCCAAGGACATGTGATTCTAAGTGGCTGAACAGGATGTGAATCCACTGTCAGGCCACTGTATCCCTGTAAGTGGCTGTCACAAAGGTGATGGTACTTGATTTACAGATACAGGCACAGGATGCAAATCCTTTTTATATAATGAATGAACAACCCTAACCTTAACCTTAACCCTATAAAAAACATACTGCATTATTCTCACCGTTGTAAGCACATACCCTTACATATTGAGGTTCTCCTGTCAGATACCCAGTGATGATCTCATCACATTGTCTGACCGTGATAAGAATCAGGAAAGGCCTGTTACCAATGAGGGCAGGTCTTTATACTTTCCAGGCAACCCTAATTGTTTTTTGAGGCATAGAGATATCCTGGTTATGTTGGGAGAGTGACACAACCAAGAGTAAATATGTATATTCAGGCCTAGTAATGTTTTCTCAGTCTCCCTTTGGGAGTTGTGGCTCTCCTCTACTCCTAGGCAAAAACTAACTAAGGAAAACTGTACATTGGGTTAAATTTAAAGGTCAGTCTAATTCATATCCAGTTGCTCATCAGCATAAGTATAACTGGGTTTCATTGCATCCCCATAGTTTCTTAGCAATCTGATATTTTCTTTAGGTGAACTATGTATGTGTTCCTTCTTATTAAAGATCAGATAATATTGAAAATAGCTACCTAATAAAAGCAGTTTTGTAATCCTCTTATTCTTATATGTAACTCTTATTTATTTATTTATTTATTTATTTATTTATTTATTTATTTATT
The DNA here is from genome assembly GCA_963574575.1 of Galagoides demidoff. Lineage (NCBI taxonomy): Eukaryota > Metazoa > Chordata > Mammalia > Primates > Galagidae > Galagoides > Galagoides demidoff. Next base: position 6,838 of record CAUYQV010093557.1, on the reverse strand, counting down.
GTTTTATTGAGACAGAGTCTCACTTGTGGCCCTCAGTAGAGTACCATGGCATCATAGCTCATAGCAATCTCCAACTCTTGGACGTAAGTGATTCTCTTGCTTCAGCCTCCCAAATAGCTGGGGCTATAGGTGCCTGCCACAATGCCTGGCCCTTTTTTTGGGATAGAGAATCTCACTCTGGCTCAGGCTGGTCTCGAACCTCTGAGCTCAGAGCAATCCACCTGCCTTGGCCTCCCAGAGTGCTAGGATTACAGGCGTGAACCACCAGGCCCAGTTTGTAACTCTTATTTAAAAATATTTTTCCAGGGCTGTGCCTGTGGCTCAGTGGGTAGGGCACTGGCTCCATATACCGAGGGTGGTGGGTTCAAACCCGGCCCTGGCCAAACTGCAACACACAAAAAAAATTGCTGGGTGTTGTGGTGGGCACCTGTAGTCCCAGCTACTGGGAGACTGAGGCAAGAGAATTGCCTAAGCCCAGGAGTTGGAGGTTGCTGTGAGCTGTGTGATGCCGCAGCACTCTACTGAGGGCAATAAAATGAGACTCTGTCTCTACAAAAAATATATATTTTTTTCCGAGTATCCATCGTCTCCAGGAAATACATCTAACCCATAAAGACTTACATAGACTCAAGGTGAAGGGGTGGAAAAAAATATTCCATGCAAATAGGAACCAAAAAAGAGCATGTGTAGCATTCTCATATCAGATAAAATAGACTTTAAATCAATAGTGGTAAAGAAAAACGAAGATTATTGTTACATAATGGTAAAGGAAGTAGTTTTTAACAAGAAGACATATAATCTTAAATATATTTGCACCTAACACAAGAGCTCCTGGATTCATAATGCAAATCCTACTGGATCTATGCAAAGAGATTAAGAATAGCATTACATTTGCCAGGGACTGTAACACTACACTGACATGGCTAGACAGATAATTGAAACAGAAAATCCATAAAGAAACATTGGACTTAAACAGAACTCTCAGAAAAATGGACCTACCAGTCACATACAAAACATTCTACCCCCAAATACTGAATATATATTCTTCTCATTAACACATGGGACATTTTCCAAGATTGATCATATTTTAGGCCACAAAACATATCTCAGCAAATTCAAAAAAATTGAAACTATGCCATGTATCTTCTCAGGTCACAGTGGAATAATAAAACTAGAAACCGATTCTAAAAACACTCAAATCTATGCAAAGTCATGGAAATTAAACAATTTGCTGCTGAACTATCTTTTGGTTAATAATGAAATGAATATGGAAATCAGAAGGTTCCTCAAACTAAGGAGGACAAAGGGAACACGAGCTATCAGAATCTATGGAGTACTGTTAAATCAGTCTAAGGGAAAAATTAATAGCCTTAAAGGCCTCCATCAAAAAGACAGAATGACAAGAAATTAACAACCTAATGCTACATCTCAAAGAACTAGAAAAGGAAGAACAAACCAAACTCAAAGGCAGCAGAAGAAAAGAAATAAAAAAGCTCAGAGCAGAACTAAACAAAATGGAAATAAAAAAATAATACAAAGGATTAATGAAATAAAAAGTTGTTTTTTTTTAAAAAGATGAACATGTTTTTTCTTAAAGTATAATGCATTTGTTATATCACATTATTTAAATCAATTTTTTTCTGCAAGTTGAATAATCATTGTCGGAAATCATTGGGGCCAGAAGTATTTGCATTTCAACTTTTTTTAGATTTTGGAATATTTGCATTACCTGTTACTCCAGTGACCATTTTGAGTATCATTTTGATGCTCAAAATAGTTTCTGATTTTGGAGTGTTTTGGATTTAGGATTTTCAGATTAGGGATTCAACCAGTATTTCTAATTATAATCATACCTGTTAAACTTTATCAAATGTGTTTTTCCTAATATTTGATCTAATCTTTTTTCCTTTTGGTACATTACTGTGGAGTTGTTTAATACATTTTCTGATGTTGAGACATTCTTGCATTCCTATAGAGCACCTTCAGTTTTTAAAATATAGCTTCTCTATTTATAGAAAACTTGTATTTTATTTAGTATTTGGCAAATGAAAGGGAACTTTTTTTTTCTTTTTGCTTGGTGGTAGGTTTTTGTTTTGGGGTGTTTTATCAGGTTTTGGAATGAAGACTTTTCTTGCCTCTTAAAGCAAGCAACCTTTTCTGTCAGTTTAAATTTTAGTAAGAAAAAATAAGGAACTTTCCCCTCCTTTTCTATTATTTGGTACCCATGTCCAAGTTCACTATTTCTCTAGAAGATAGATTTTGTAACCATGACCGTAGACAAAAACTTCATAGCATTTTCAAACCCAGGTATCACAGAAATTATATTCTAAGTTTTTAAAAAATTTTTGAGTATCGTTTCTCAAATATTTTTCTAGAAAAGAATATTTAATAAAATTTAGAAGAAATTTTAGAGGTGAGCAGAAGCAATTGAGAAGAAAATGTTGTAGCAGTAATTTCAGGATAATATTCATGATAAAAAGTTAAGTAAACGGACACATGGCATCCAGATTGAGTTCTTTCATAAAGGAAATGTTAGTAGACTTGGATGTATAAACATCAATGATTGCCAAATTAATATTTTATCACATGACATTGTAAAATGATCTAAGTAGGTTTCAGGAAAAAAACAACCACTATGGTAGATTAGTTATTCCTTCATACTAAAAACTTTATGGATTGTTAGGACCAACTAGCATCAGATCAGGCATCATCAGATTTCTTAGATCTGATACTATAAAGTTCATCCTGATTAAGAATCATTCTTTTAAATATGTATTAGAGAATTATTTATATTTCTTTAAATTATATTTCTTATGTAGCCACTCATCTCTTATAGTGAATAATTAGCTACATTTTATTCTGGTAGTTATTGATAAAATATTCTTCTGTTTATAGAATTTTATCGTGTACTTTTTACCTCTTCTCTTCATTTGGGCCTTAGCTCCCATTAGCAGGCACCACCACTGGCACCTGCTAGAATTGTAGGCAACAGGACTTGACAAGAAGAACCCAACCAATTTACAGAATAATTAGTATAACAATGATTTGGGTCAATCTTTTTTTCATAGAATCTTCTAGCACTTATACTAATAATTATTAATGATGCATAATTACAGGCATTAAATAAATTGCATCTTTTCCTCACTTCCAACACATAGCATTCTGATAAGATAGAGATAAGAGATGAAGTTCTTAAATGGTTAGAGACAAATGAATTTCTCAAGGTTATGAAATTATAAATTCATGCTATTTTTTCTAATGTCCTATAAATTTCCTTATAGTTTAAAATTAAAAAAAATTATAAAGTAGTACTAGTATTACCACCTTGCAGAAATCTTGGGCAATTCAGTGAGGCAAATCCTCATCTATGATTCCCATTCTTTTATAAAACTACTAATGTTTTGAGGGGAGGAGATATCGTAGAGTGTTTTACATGTACTTGAGTGTGTTGTAAGTATAGTTTATAAAGAAATTTTACTTTTCTTTCCCTTAACATTATACTAAAAGCCCCTTTCCCTGCTGTGACACAGTTTTTAGTTATGTCATAATACACAAGTTTTAAGCCATTTTCTTATCTGTTTTTCTCCATTATAAACAATGTTGTGTTAAATATTCTTATATATGCAACTTATTCCATACTTTGGATTTTCTTCCCTTTTTAAAAGTGTATTTACTGTCATTGTCCACATTTAGGTGCAAAAATGTATTTGAGAAAACAAAAGAGTCTCACTTTCCAAAGAATTTGTTTTTGTATAGTAAGTCTTCTTTTGCTATATTACATGATTTGATAAGTTTTGCCACTACCATCCAGTTGGCATATCAGGTTAGCAAGTCCCTTAATTTACCTTTTTGGATATGAAGTTTTTGTTGAAAAAGCTAGTGTACTGATTCTGAAAAATAATTTTAAAAAATTATTTGATTTCTCTTTCTAGCACTTGTAATTGAAATATTTAACTCTCACATTTCAATTATACTAAACATGTATCGTCTCACTCACAAGTGATATTTTAGACTCCTTGACCTTAATTAAGCAAACTTGTCACTGTTGTTTGAAATACCAAGTGTTTTATTTATCTCCACATTTTTCAATAGAGTACTGTCTCTTTTTAATGGTTTTCTAGTCTATCTTATAATTTTAGTCAGGAGTTATTAACTCCTTTTAATTAATGTCCCTTTTAACCAGGTACATGTCCTGGAAAAATGGGACATAACAATAATAATTAGAGGAAAATAGGGAAAGATGGGCTGATCAGTCTTGGACAGTAGCAACAGGAAGCCCACTTCTAGGTGATGGTAACTAAATGCAGAGTAAAGTAAATTCCTTTATGTGGAATTCAGACTTAAGAATGTCATTTATCAATGACAGATACAGTAAAACCTTGCCATAATATTGTAAGAGGAGCCCCAAATATTGAGTTTGTAAATTAAAATATTAGGTGACATTAAACACAGGGGTCATGATATAAAATTGGTTAAATGACTGAGTTGAGGCTATTGTGGAGGATGGGAGCCAGCTGTCTATTGTTTTAAATCCAAATTGTGTTAAAGAAGGGCATATTATATTTTTATTTCCTTTTAGAAATGGAATTACATGTTAGAAATGAAGTTATTGAGATTTTGATTTTAGGCATAACTTGTATAACTTCCAAAAGATCAGCTAAATTGAATTGGCTATATCTGGTAGAACTTGTATATGGAATGCAATGTGTGGGCAGCCACCATGAAAGGGCATTAGCTGTTGTTTCAAAGCAGCAGTCAAGCTAGTGCTTGACATTTATGAAGTTCATTAAAAAAAAGCTTAGTAAAATCACTGATGTTAATGACCACCCAAGTAGCTATTGTAATTAATACTGTTGACCCTGAATAGCATTGGTAAGACAGGAACCCTAAATAGAACAACCATGAGTTTACCAAATATGGATTATTTGTTTTTCTAGAGGGTTTATGAAGACCAAGAATTTTGTGAAACACTGTTTGTATAAAGGCAGTAGCCAATGTTTTCAGACGCTTGCTATGTGCCAGGTACAGTCTTATAAGCACTTTGTATGAACTCATTTAATTATTTCATAAGACAAGTCAGGCACCTGTAAGATCTTTCCTTTTGTCTTTTCTTCCTCACTTGCTTTTTTGTGTAGAACTCTAGAATAATTAGTTTGTACTGGGGAAACACTATTGGCAAAAGGTAGGAGGTACCCACCGTCTTAGTGTAAGAGGCAAATTTTAGCAATGGTGAGTCTTTGGTAACTAGTTTCAAATGTTAAGCATCTTTTAATAAGCACATTTTATTCTGGTTCATGGTAATTCTAAATATCTTATTAAGTAAACATTTTCTATAACTAATCCATACATTAGTTAATCTACCCTGCCAGAGTTGACTATCTAATGAATTAGATTCTGCATTGTGTGAGCATCTAATTTGATTTCCTCTTGGAGTATATTTTGAAGAGTATTATGTTTATGTATTATGAAATGTATATGAAATGAATGTATATTAGTTCATTGAAGAGTATTACAATTCATGTAAGAACTACATGACCTATAAATATGCCAACTGCCTTGGCTGTTCAAGTCCCAATAGTGGTAACATTCTATAAGAATTTCAATTGTTTTTATATGCAAAGAAAACCTTTCCGAATGTCACCCTTAAAACAGATATCAATTTGTGTGCTGATGTATGCCTGTAGTCCTAGCTACTTTGGATGCTGAATCAGAAGGATCACTTGAACCCAGGAGTTTGAGGTTGTATGAGCTATGAAGATGCTACTCCATTCTAGCCCAGGTGACAGAGTGAGACTCTATCTCAAAAAAAGAAAAAAAAAAAGAGAGCGATACCAGCCATTTGTTTAGGAATACTTAATATAATTGGCTATATTAAGTATTCTGTAACGTAATCTGTCTGAATTTTCTGACATAGTTTGATATTTACTTTTTGAGAGTGCTGAATTGCTTGTAGTAGGCCCTACATTTTTTGTTTTGAACTCAGTATATTTTTTATTCATTAAAAAATTATTTTCCTTTGATTCATAAGTACTGTTCTCTTAGTGCAGGATTATTTCTCTGTTCTGCATTATCAGCCACCCATATATATTATTCATAGAGATATATTTTAATTCCTTTGTAGAGAAAAGCAGGTGGCTCCTCAGTGATCTTACTCTTAGGCTAGTAGGCCTAGTTTTGTTGCATTTTTCTTGCTTATTCTGTCCCCTCAACTAGATTATTAATAATTAATCTTCCCTTGTTACTTATTCTGATAAATATGTATATTCTTATCCTAGGTTTTCCTCATCATTAGGCAAGATGTGTTGAACTTTCCTCTTAGTTTGGCCTGCCTTTCTGCAGCTCTACTCTTCTTCTCACTCTCCTCTACTTCCTTCCTGCTTTCTTCTCCCATCCTCCTTTTTCTTTACCCCATTCTTCTCCTTCTCAATACCAAATATTAATCCAGAGCATACTCCTGTAAATTATGTAGAAATACTGATTTATTTGCATGTTGATTACTAGAAATATGTTACTCAGTAGAAATATAAAGCTTTTTGAAAGTCTTGGGAAATTGTGCCTTTACTGTTATTATCCTTTAATAACATTAAACTTATTTTATTTTTCTTACATTTAAAAATGTCACCTGTTATAGTTTTGCTTTTCTGTGACTGATAAACTCCATATTACTGTATTTATGCTTATAATTTAGAAGATAGTTGTTTTTTTTTTTTTTTTTTTTTGAGATGGAGCCTCAAGCTATCCCCCTGGGTAGAGTGCCATGGCATCACAGCTCATAGCAACCTCCAACTCCTGGGCTCAAGCGAGTCTCCTGCCTCCGCCTCCCAAGTAGCTGGGACCA
>CAUYQV010093555.1:0-104044 GCA_963574575.1 Galagoides demidoff | reverse complement strand
ACTTTCATCAAGTTGGTTAACATAGATTTCATGTCATTTGCTTAGTCATTGTATCGAAACATTTATATTCTAGTTCTAGAAAAGTTCACTTGTACCCTTGTTAGACAGATATATAGGTGATCTTTCCAGTCACCCTCCCACCACCCAACTGCCCTTCTCCCCTCCCCTTCCCCACCCCCTCCCCATATTCTTGGGGTAGAATTAAGTTGTATCTTTCTTTTTTTTTTTTTTGGGGGGGGGGAGACTGCATTTTTATCAAAGACCAGGAAAAAAAATACTGGCAATTTTCACGTTGGCTAACACAAGCTAAATTATTATCCATAGGCACTGAATCGGAATGTCACTTTACTAATACTTTCTATATATTAACATGTAAAATATAGTCCTCTTTATGTACTCTGTACAACATAGGCTTTCATATTTTCTCTCCCCTTAAGAATCTCAGAATTTTACAGGAAAGAGGCAATAAGATAAATAAAATGAAGAAATATTCCCAGTGACTTTATTCTAAGCTCTGATGAATTTTTGATAGTTGTGAATATAAGAGAGCTTAAAAATCAATTAGAATTAGGTTTCCATTCACATAACACAAAATACAAAATAATACTGGCTTATTACACAAAATAGAAGATTATTTTCTTTCTAACAGAATAAAGTCCAGAGTTATGGTGCACGACAGACATGGTGGCTATAAGGTGTTAACCTTTAAGGCCTCTTTCTGCTTGCTCTTTCATCCTCTTAGCAAAGGACTTCAATTCTCAAAGTGACCTGAAGGTATATAAGATTCAGGGTGAAGAGTTGCAGAACCACATTTCAGGCAAATGAAAGTTAAAAAAAAACAAGGAATCACTATGTTATTTGCAGATTCCTTGGGCTTCAAACTAACAAAAGTAAAGATATACAAAGATGGATACTATCTACTCATCAAGGAAACAAACCAAGAAGACAACATTTCAATTCTAAATCTATGCACCCAATTTAAATGCTTCCAGATATATAAAACAAACTCTGACAGATCTGAACAATATGATATCCTTCAACACCATAGTAAATGGGTACTTCAACATACTTTTGACAGAACTGGACAGATCTTCCAAACAGAAACTAAACAAAGAAGCAACGGATTAAAGCAAGACTTTAGAACAAATAGGCTTATCAGACATTTACAGAACACTCCACCCTAATAAAATTGAGTATACATTCTTCTTGTCAGCCATTCTCCAAAATTGATCAGATCATAGGGCACAAATCAAATCTCATCAAATATAAAAGAATATAAATTATACCTTGTATCTTTTCAGACCATCATGGAATAAAAGTAGAACTCAACTCCAATAAAACTCTTCATCCCCACACAAAGTCATTGACATAAAGGCATAAAATGTCTGCTCTAGCCCTCAGGATTTGATCTGCACTCAAGATAGAAGGAAGAAAAAAGACCAAAAGGAACTATTGCCTATTATCCCTTTTAAGTCACACACCCTCTCTTGTTTCTCATTGGCTAACACTGAGTCACATGGGGGTTTGAGAAATGGAGGTAGTTGGGAGACCAATTTGCTGCCCTGATTAAACCTACCTTCCTGCCTTTACTAAGGGGGAAGAGAAGGCATGAATGTGGAGCAACCAGAAATCTGTGCCCCAGTGGATGACTATTATTGCTCTTTCATGGAAGTTCCCTTCTATTGCTTAACAATACAGTAAGTGCTATAACTTCATAGCAACAGGAGTGAATATAAGCCACATAGCCAAAATCCCTTAGTGTCTTATTGACTGTAAAATGCTAACTAACAAGGGTCATTAAACCAAGGAACAAATTTCACTTTATTAAGACAAAAATAACCAGATGTCACTACCAACCCACTTTTGGCCAAATTAACAAAAAGCTTCCTGCTTCTGGGCAGATAGAGTCCTGTAGAAGGACACTGGTTTAGTGAGACAAGTGGGAAGTGGATGTCAGGTCCCATTTGGCCTTATGGCAGGACACATAATTTGCACAAATGTACCAGGCAGCAGTTGGATGGGAATAAATCAGTCACACGGCTTTGTGTTTATCTTATACCATCAAACGCTGTCTTCTTTGGGATTACTGAATAAGTTACCGCACTGTGGCCACCATTGTTAAGTGTGGGCTGTGTAGGTGAGAACCATCTGGCTTTGTTCTGTTTTTCCCTTCGTCTCAATGTTCCTTTATTCTGTTTCTTCATCATCCATTCCTCAGATTCTAGGAGTCATAACATTTTACGTATTCTCTTTTCTTTTCATCTCTCAAATGTGTCCATTTCTACCTCATCTCACTCTACCTGTCTTGATAAAACCAGTGATTCTGAGCTGAAAGTGATTTTGCCCCCTAGGGAATATTTGAAAATATCTGGATGTATTTGTAATTATCACGATTGAGGGAAGAGGAAGGAAGGTACCAGCATCTAATGGGTGAAGGCCAGAGATACTGTTAAACATTCTACAATGCACGAGATAGCTACTCACAATAAAGAACTATTCAGCCCAAATTTCAATAACACTGAGGCTGAGAAACTCTGGTTAAAATCACTGGACCATTGCAAGATACTTCTACCTGGTCTTCACAGCTACCGGTCCCCTTCTGTCAACTCCACCCTTTCACCATTTGACATTATCAAAGTGACCTATCCAAACACAGATCCAATCTCATAATGACACCCAATCTGTTTAAAATCCTAGAATAATTACTTCTTGGGTTAGGGTCAATATCCAACTCTTTAATGTGGAATCAAGGCACTTAGTGATATCCTTCTCCAGATTCAACCATCCTTGTAACTGACTTCACTGTTTTTTCTCAGCTGGATTTCTTCAAAGTGCTGTGTTCTCTTACCTCCAGGTTCAGAAGATCTCTCCTTTCTTCTAACTTGCTCAGATTTTCTCCTACTTTCCAATGATTCATTTTGTCCCAGTTCTTCTCACCAGGCTGAGCCAAGTTTCTTTCCTTGGAGTCCCTTAGCACTTACGACACATATGGAAATCACATCTCAGATATTGAGTTAATATTTTGATTTTTAAAACATATCTGCTAAGAAAATGATTTGGAACTAATTTAGACAAAGTATTCAAATCAATAAATACATAAACAATAAACTTAATAAATATGCCAAAACCACAGGAACTAATAAGATGTAAATATTTAAAAATCCTGAGAAGTTGCAAAATAAGATGAAGACTGTGATTGTACTTCTGGGTCAGACTGTGCGTGTAAGTGAACGTCATGTTCTGTGCACGTCATCTGCAGGTCTGGAGACTGTGCACCATTACATGGGAGCTGTCCACTTTGGAGCAATTCCAATTTAGTGAATTAGTTTAGTATTAGTGGCATGGCATCCTAGTGCTGGAACTTTAGTTCTTATTCTCTTGCCTTACTCCTGACATACTGCTCGTTATACAGCTACAGACAATCCATGTGAACCTTTCAAAAGTGAATTCATTTTCCTCAAATTTGTGGCTGGGAAGATGTGGAAGTTAAATATCTTACTAAGATTTAGAACCAATGTCATTAAATAAAGAAAAAAGTACTGAAAAGAAAGAAAGGAGCTGCAGGCCATACAGGCACACAAAAAGAATTGAAGAAAGTGCTACGTAGGCCTCAAGGAAGTAGGAGAAAATTCTAGTGGTTCTGTTTTGATGCAGTACACCTATAGGTCTCTGAATGGCCTCTGACCACTGTCCAGATCTGAAGTTTTCAGAACTGTAAGCTGTATACAGAAAGGGAGGTTTTCCTCTGCCATACCTAACACACTGTTAGGTGTTTGACACACTATGTTCACAATGGTTTTTGAATACAAGGGCAGTAGAGACCAGACCCTTGAAGAACTAAGATTTGTAGCAGGCTTTATTAATGTTCTTGAATTATTTTTTCTTCTCCTCCTAGTAACTGCTGGAGCAAAGTAGGAAGGGAATTATAATCTATCTTTATTATATGGCTTGCCCAATATCAGACCTACAAGTTTCTTTTGTTTCTTGCCTCCCAATTGAGTCAGTATTCTTCTTCTTCTTCTTCGTCTTTTTTTTTTTTTCAGTTTTTGGCCAGGGCTGGGTTTGAACCTGCCACCTCCAGCATATGGGGCCAGCGCCCTACTACATTGAGCCACAGGTGCCGCCCTGAGTCAGTCTTCTGATGTCTTTCAGTGTCTGTCTTAGACTAGAACTCACTTCCCCCTGACTCTACTGCTCTTCCTGAAAAATATTTACCTTTCTCGACTCCACCTACTTAGAGTCCTGCACATAGCTGCTTTGTTTTAGGCTAAACTCTGGGAATCCACCTGGACTTACTTAGTTTTAGAATGTCTTCTAGATTTCCACTTGCCTTGTGTAGGTATCCTCACTCCTTGGATTCTAGCCCAAATTGTCTTGAATATTGTGGCTGATTGATCAGAGAGCATTTTCTTCAGACTAAACTGTGAATCCTGCCACCCTCTCATAGAAACCAGCTAGCCCATTGTCTAAGTCAGCGGTTCTTAACCTGTGGGTTGCATCCCCTTTGGAAGTCTCCTGCATATAAGATATTTGTATTATGATTCATAACAATAGAAAAATCATAGTTATGAAGTAGCAACAAAAATAATTTTATGGTTGGGGGTCACCACAACATGAGGAACTGTATTGAAGGGTCGCAGCATTAGGAAGATTGAGAACCACTGGTCTAAGTGATATGTTAGGACCTCTGGAAAGTTATTCATCTTTCTTAATCAATATCTTCCTACTCTTGAGATGTAAAGAATTTAGCAAACACAAGACTTCAGGGCATTAAATCCCCCCTGGAGGATCCAGGTGATGGAACTTATACAGATGTCCTAGGGGACTCACTTTCCTAAACAAAAAAATTATATTCTCCCTTTTCTTTCATCAGTCTCTTTCAGAACATTGACTAAGCATCATTAAAAAAAAAAAAAGAATATCTGGAGAACATCATTTCCCCAGAACAAATGAAAATTTTTTAGAGCCTGAGAAGACATGAAAACACAAAAAGAAGAGGTTGGTTAGCTATAGTAGCCCAAGAAGTCACACAAGTCAAAGCCCCCTATGTAAATATTTCCTTGCATTCACCCAGAGAGTGCAAAATCACCTTTCCTCCTTTGCAAAGTATAGGCACCAGCATGTAAAGACCATGACTAGTAGGGATACTAAATCCTCAGACACCCAAGAACCTGCTGGACTAGATAGTACACAGGATAAGAATGACAATGAGACAGTAAAATGAGAATTTTTAGTAGAGACTTATAATTTCCTACAGTAGTGGAGGAAATATAGTTGACTATATCTGAACTACATTGAGTAGCTGCTGATTGAATTAAAACATGTTTCTCCTAAGCTTAAAGTGGTAGAAGAAAAGAATCTTTGAAATACTATGTCATAGCCAGGGACTACCCAATGGGAACCGAATCCCAAGAAAAAGTATGTCAAGCTAGCAAAAAATACAATAGTGATGTGCACTGAAGTAGAAAAGTGCCACCAGGAAGATAATTCTAGAAACAGAGGATATCGGATTGTTAGAGAACTAAAGAGATGAGAGAATTGTGTATATTCTGAAGATAATTCTAGGGTGAGCCTTTTATTCTGGACATGAAGGTTGGCTATAGCATCAGGTTGTTGAGATTGTTCTACATTAGCAACAGAGTTGTAAATAAGATTACCATTTCTCAACATATTTATTTCCCATCAGAAAATTTTTCCTTTGACAAATCTTATCATAGGATGCTCCCTAATGATTGACTATCGCTCTACTGAGGGATCTGGAGTGAGGATCACTGTGAGTCAAGGATGTCCTTTCTTTTTCTGATCCATCTACAGGGACAAATAGAGCCACAAAGAAAATTTAAAAACATATCAAGGCAAATACACACTTTATAAAATTAGAGATATTCTAGAATGTTTCTTGTTGACTTACTAGATTCTTACTGCCTTGGTTTATTTCACATAGACCTTACTTATTTCAGTGGCGACTAAAGATGCAAAATCTTGCTTCAGTTTTTATTTCTTAATGAAATTCCAAATGATTGTATACTTACTTATTGAAAATAATTTCCTTATGGTGATTATAGATTCAATTTAGAAAAAGGAAAATTATGAATATAAAGATTTACATTTGTGCTCATTTTGCAAAACTATCAATTTATGGATGAGTGGAAGGATAATAGATGAATAGATGGTTGGATGGATAGAGGACACATGGATTTGTTCAAAAAGCACTGCTGTAAGTACCAACTGTCATTAAACATACCAGGCTTACTGGTATACTTTTTAGATGTGACCTTTTGCTTGGAGAAAGGAGGGAGGAAAATTATGCCTCTGTTTGAAACCTAGTACATTCCATGAGTTTGTTTCTGAATATGATAAATTATATGTTCCACAAAAAGTGCCATATTTTTCTAGAAAGTCTTCTTCTTTTCAGAAATTAGAAGGAAAATTACAGTAGCACATTTCCAAATTTAGGATTGTTGTATTAAATTCATTTTCTCTATTAGTCTAATTATCTGATGTCAGCAATAAGAGTGTCTAGTGAGTGTAAAGAAAAAGAATAAGGGGAAAGAAAAGAAAGAGGAAAAGACAAAATACGATAAAAAGAAAAAGAGAGGAGGAAGATGCAGGGAAAAGATGGAACAAAGAGAAAGAAAAAAGAAGGCAAATGAGGTATTCTAAAGTTGAAAAAAGTATCAGTAGGATCGCTAAAGACAATTTTTAGTATTATAATTTAGGTTTTCAAAAATAGAAAATATTGAAATTTTCCTTTAAAAAATGTTTAGCTTGGCTGGTGCCTGTGGCTCAAAGAAGTAGGAATATATATCAGAAGTGGCGGGTTCAAACCTGGCTCTGGCCAAAAACTCCAAAAAAAAAGTTTAGCTCTTGTCCAATAACTTCAATTCTCATTTTTAAAATTTTCAAAAATACTTTCAAAAATTCAAAAGAGTTATTTCGGGAAAAAAATGGTACACGTGGTTTTATTTCACTTATTTTGTGTGCAAGTTAGCAATGAATTGAATTTGCCATATTTATGAATGGAAAGAACTTAGAACAATTTAAATTTCAGGAAAGGAGAAAAATGCATTTGAAATTAGTAATACAATAAAATTTCCCAAACAATTTAGTAGTTTAGTGTTACAAAATTGACATTTCCACCATGCTGCATTTTAAGTTAAAGCTCCACAAGACAGACACTTTCTCGGAATAATTGATCATGGTGGGATGTTAGCTCATGTCATTTCAAGTGGTCAGTGCTCAGTCTATATGTGCCTTCAAGCTTGCAAAGAGCTTTATCGCAGCAGGTGCAGGGCTGAGCACCACTACAAACTGACTTAACACAAAGTCTTGGAGACGGAAGAGATCTTAGTTCTCTCATAGTCTGGCCCCACACTCAGCATCTTTGGCAGAGGTCATCTGGTATTTGCACTAACAATACCAGAAATAATGAACTCACTGAAGAACTTTCATGGTTAGAAAACTCTTTCGTATGTTGAACTGAAATACGCCCTTCCTCTGTCTATAGTCCCCAGGTTCTACTTGTAACCTTGGAAGCGGCACAAAACAAATTTGATCCTTGTCCAAATAAATTTTCTAATTTGAGTATTTGAAACAATTATTATGCACTCATTTTATCTCTTCTTCAGATTAAATATTCATGCTTCTTAACATGGTTTGGCCACTCTTTCTCAGCATGCATTACATTTGTTCTGTATTCCTTTGAAGATGAAGCACAGAGAAATAAAAATGATGGCTTAAGAGTCTCCTAGATGGGTACAGGGGAAAATCTGATTCTTCTCTCTTTCGATCTGAATTTGACAATTCTATCAGTAGAGTCCATGACCATGTTCACTTTTCAATGACTGCAACACATTGTCAGCTCATATCAAAATATCTTCCCTGTCTTTTTCATGTAAGCATTTTTACATCAAATCTCCCCTGACCTCTTCATGTATAATTTCTTTGTTAGATATAAATTAGTTTATTCTTGCAATATGTTATTGGTTCTGAGCCAGAGTTCAGACTTCTCAGATCTTATACGCTAGTAGCTAATTCCTTTAGATCTTTGTTTTTGTCATCTGAAATTTTTATAAACATGTTTTCTGTATTTTCATTCAAGTTGTTCTTTCTTGATTATTTATAACTTTCCTTGTTGCAAAAAGAACTTGGGTATGATTATATATAATTCAAAAGGATATTTAAAATGGAATCAGGTTGAAGGTAGAATTGCATAGTTAATCAAAGATAAAGTTTGTGTACAAGAATGTATAGCTCAGGGTACTTCACAAAAACTGGAGTTAAGGTGGAAATTCGTCTCTAATCTTCAACCAGTCACGCTGTCACAGGAAGCACTCAAAAAGTAAAATACATGTCTCAAAATTCATTGTCAATTGTACCTTAAGCTAAAAATACGACTCTGCCAGGTTCTAAGAACTGATAGTAATTTTTTCCACATGATTCACATATCCAGAAGCATGACATTGACAATATTCAATGAGTTTTACATCAATCTATTAATCACTATAGTTGATCTGGTCCCATTAATACATATCCTTCTTTAGAAATAGAATTTTTGTGATGTCATTCATTCATGCATAAGCATCTGTTGAACAGCTGTGGGTTTTTCCCCCAAAACTATATCAAGCGCTAAATATGTGCTTATTTTTATGGTTGCATGTATTTGATGTTTATTGCTGCATAAAAAATTATTTCAACATTTAGTGGCATAAAGAAACAAGCACTTATTGTCTAATCATTGCTGTGAGTTGGGAATTCAGAAGTGGGTTACCTGGATGGTTTTGGCTCAGGGTTTCTTATAAGGGTGCATCTAGGATATCAGCTAGGACTATGGTTATCCGAAGGCTTAGCTGGGGTTGAAGGATCTGCTTCTCAGGTGGCTCACTCCATGCCTGATATTTCATGCTAGCTTTTGACAGGAGGCCTCAGTTTCTTGCCATGCAGGGAACTCTGCAGAACCTCCCACAAGGTGGTTTTCTTTCTCCATGCAACTAATGCAAGGGAGAAAACTAGCAGGAAGTTCAAGTGCCTTGTAGACCTCATCCCCATAGTCAAACACTCACCCCTGCTTCTTTTTTCTGTTCTTTAGAAGGAAATCACTAACTCTAGATCATACTCAAGGCTTTGCTTTCTGAAAGGAGTTTAAGAATTTGTAGAGGCCAGGGTCAGTGGTACATGCCTGTAAACTTGGCACTCTGGGTAGCAAAGGTGGAAGGATCACCTGAGCACAAGAATTCAGGGCTGAGGGGGGATATTAATCCCATGCCTGGGCTCAAATCTATGTGACCATGCAAGATCCTGTTGAAAAAAAAGAAAGAAAGAAAGAAAGAAAGAAAAAAGGAAGAAAGGAAGGAAGGAAGGAAAGAAGGAAGGAAGGAATTTTTAGACACATTTTAAACTTCTAAAATATATTTCGGTTTTGTTTTAAGAAACATTTCAGAAATATTTTTAAGTGTGCTAACTCACCTTGAAATTAATATACAAAAAATAAACCTCAAAACTTAATATCATACTTTTTTAAAAATTCAAGATGCTTGATCTCAACACAATTATGTTAATTTAAAAATCCTCTCCTTTTAGTTTACAAAACTAAAATTTAAGCGTCAGTAAATTTATTAAAGACCTTAAGATTTTAAAAGAGAATTAACATGAAACGTCTTTTTAATCCAATTAGATGTATTTGTAAGTTAATGCAATCATATTTGAAGTCTTAAATGAAAGTATTTTATATACTTCAGGAAACTGCATTTACATATTTTAACTGGATTTTCAAAAATAAGATGAGGTAGTGACATAGGTGGGAAGTTGCAGAAAACTAATTCAAAATCAGAGTTCTTTGGAATGAAAATTAGCCTTCAGAGAGGCAAAAGCCACTTGTAATATGGATTAGGTAGGCTGGAATTGTAGGTCATTAAACAGTGCATATAAGACAGGGTATCTCAGGGTCAGGAACGTCACAAGACCCAGATTTAAAGGAAAGAAAGACAGTAGGTGAGGCACTAAGACCAGGCTGAGATTCTGCAGGTTCCCTCCCTGCTCTGATGGTCCCTTATCTCATCTTCCCCATTCAGTCAAGCGCTGAGTCTTCCCTTCATCCATTGAGTCAGCGATCATTTATTGTCCTCCTAGTTTGTTACAAGCATTATGTTAGACCCTGCGCATACAGTGGTAAGGCGAATAGACTGGGGCCCTCAAGATGGAGTAGAAAAAATTATCGTGTATTGAATGCTATGATCCCTAAATTTCAACACAACCCTGACTGATGCTTCACCATTCCTCTCTTCTCTGCTTCATTTTACCCCATAAAACTAACAGAACATTATACACATATAGGAGATCAGCAATTAAGTTTGCAAACTCATCCTAGAAAAAGTGCTACATATGGAATGTCCCTATGGTCACCTGCACAGTACTCCCCTTGGGAAACCATGCACTGATGCCAGCACCTAGTCTGCCCTTCAAAGAAGTTTTAGAACCCTTTTTCTGGAATGGCCTTCAGAGCTGTCATACAAGGCCTGGCAATTAAGTTCACAAACTCAACCTAGAAAAAGTCCAGGAATCTTGTGGCCCCAATTCTGCTCAAGTTTTCCTCATCCTAAAGTAAATAAGTAAATAATAAAAAATCTTTTTCTCCCAATTGCCCTTTTAAGCAGTTGTTTCTTTCCTCTCCTATAAGTCTCTGCCAAACCACCCAATAGATTTTTTTTAAGGAAGAAAGAAATCTATATTCCATACCCTACTTCCTCCTCACATACTGTTCCATCATAGTGTACCTCCTGTCATCAGCATGCTACTAAAATTATTCTCTGAGGGTCATCAGGACATGGCAAACCCAATTGCCTTTTCAGAGTTCTTAAAGGCTCTGTTTCTCTCTTTGGAAAATGGGATGATGCTTTCAATGATCTTGAGTTTTCTGAACATCTAACAAATTTTTAAGAATAATTATGATTCACTTTCATCCTGTAAACAAAACCATATCACAGAAATCCTTTAAGAGATTCTCTCTTCCTTCGCTTCTATGGAGGATCTCTGTTCTCCTCCCGGGCTCTGACCTTCCCTTCTTTTTTTATCTGCAGAGACTCTTTCTTTTCTTTCTCCTAAATGCAGATGTTGCCTGAGCAGGGGTTTTTGGCCTTTATCATTTCTTTTTACACTCTTCCTTAAAAATCATACACAGGAAGACTTTACTTTTGTATCTGAACTTTTTCCCAGATATCTGGCACACATTTCTACCTACCTCTATAGTTCCCTCTGAACATTGCATTGATAGCTCAAACATAAATATTCTCAAAACTGATACCATTATCTTTCCAGCAAACCTCTTCTTCTTAGGCTAATTATTCATGATTACTATTTACCTTTCTTTCAGTCAACTAAACCAGAAATATTAGCATTGGTGATGATTCTCACCAGCTTTGCATACCTGGGGCCAACCTTGTCTAATCTATGTTGAGTCACATGACTCACAGCTATCATCTCTTCTGCATCCACTCTGCCACTACCCTGCCTCTGATCCCTTGTATGTCTCTCTAGCAAGACCACAAAGTCTTTCTGATCAGCCTTCTCAAGTTCTCTCCTTTTCCCAACTCACATACACACTGTTATGGATTAATATCATTGAAACAAAACTCTAGTCATGACGATGTCTGGTCTAAAACCCATTATTCACAGTGCAGGGCTGACATTGCTTCTAGCATTCAGCATCTGCATAATTTAGAATGAGCATACTAATTAAGAGAGAAGTTGCTTTTTCTTTGTGTTTGAGAACAGATCCAACATTTGTATTCTCCAAAAAGCAGGCTACTTACTGGGCTTACTCTATTCTCACTCTACAGTTATCTGGATGGTATAGAAATCTCATTTCTTTCAGGCCATTATCTTCATCCTTCTCAGGACTTTCAGCCTCAGTCAGATGCCAGATTCCAGTTCCCTGGTCTATTTCAGGGTTTCATGAGGCTGCATTAATATCCCCATGGAACCTCTGGAAGACTGATTAAAAGATCCTCAACTTGCTTTTTACACAAGTTTATCCTTTGTCCACTTTTATCTGGATAAGGGTCAAAAAAAGTAGTTCTGTTTCACATGTACTTTCCACCATCACCTTGTACATTTGGTTTGACAGATAAGCTCTCCTGGGGTATAAAAATCAAAACTAGGCAGTGATTTCTCAATCACACCATATAAAAATTTGCTGGATAGACCCTGCAATGATCTTTAATGGTTAATATCTATAAATTTGATTCACAGTGGGCCATCAGCTGGACAATTTCCCTGTGGTCAAAAATCTAAAAATAAAAATCTTAATAAAAGTCTCTACTGATATTTCTGTTATTTCAAAGTATGTGGGTTTGATATTTTTTAAAAAAGCAAATCTCACATTAGTTTCTTCCATTCTTTTCAGAAAGAAGAGTAAAATTGGAAAATAAAGAGACTATATAGGTTTTTTAAAAAGTGGAGGGAAAGGGGATAAAATCTACTGTTTTAGGATTCCTAAAGTATGGGGGGAACTTTCTACATCACAGATTGGAACACAAGGGCTCAGCCTCCTAGAAACATTCATGAAAGGTTATGTCAATAATCACCTTATTTTTTTTTGACAGGGACATATAAAATACAAGCAGACATTTTAAATCCCTTTATAACTTTGTCCTAAGCAGGACAAACCAAGAGGCAAGTAATGGAGTTAGCAAGCACTAACACTGGGAAAAGTGCAAGAGGAGGCCTTTGAAGAAAAACAGGGGTGATGTGCGTTAGGGTTGTAAAAGCGCTGTTTTTAGATTTCATTTGCTTTTACAACCAAAATAAAAAGACTGACTTGGAGGCAATTGACAAATCCCCCAACTTTCTTGCAATGCTGTCCAATGTTCTAATACATGGCTTTGAGTTATCTGGCCCCTCTAAGTTTCTTGCCTCTCCAGGTGAAAATACGGATAATACTGACGGATTTATATGCCTCCTGTCAGCAAAGACCTGTGGGTTGTCCCCACTTCTTTTGTATAGCAACCCACAGCTCTTTCAATTATTTCAAGTGGTATGAGGCTCAAATAAATAAATAAATAAGCCGCTCACTGGAATTTATTATAGCTCACTTTAAATTTGGAAAAAAAAGATAAGCCACATCAGTCCATTAGGAGATTGCCACTGGATTACACGGATGCCTCAAGTGTGCAGATTAGTGATGCATATCTTAAGAATATAAATCTGCATTAAATTGAACACATTGATCAAAACTTCTGAGTAGCTCAATGCCCTTGATCAATTTAAACTTAGGTAGAGTTTATCTATCACTGTATTTGACATCTTGAGGTGACAGAGCAAGAAAGAAAGGCTGGAAGGGGGTATCAGGACTGAATTTTATCCACAGGACCTGCATGATGGACTTTATAGCAGGAAGAAAATGAATGGTCTCAATATAGGAGGTTCTGAAGCTTCTTTTGTTTCTGACGCTAGGAAAGCTGCTGGCTCCACATTTTCCACTCTTTTTCTTCAGTATAATGTAAGGGAGAGGGTCAGGGGACACACTTGTGGCCTCTAATGGCCAGATAATGGACCACAATAAAAGTTATATGTCCCCAGCTGGAGGTGAAGACATATAATGGTTTACAAGATTCATTATATAACTATTAGAACCTAGAGTAAAAGGAGATAATTATTAAATGAAAGAGAAAATGTCAGTTTTCACTTATTCAAGGAAATAAAAAACCTTTTTGCTTATGTGGCATTCATTTTTATACAAGTACCACCTTTATCTTCAAGTAATAAATACCAGTGTTCATTGAACACTTCCAATATGCTAATTGCCTTCACAGAGAGCATGATCTGCAGAATCAGACTCCCCAGTTTCAAACCCTGACTTCAACACTTGGAAGAAGTCAACCCTTTTACATCTCAGTTTTCTGCGATGTAAAATGATGATTATATTCATACATGTATCATATGATCACCAAGCATGACGCATACCTAGTACCCAATTACTGCTAGTTATTACTAGTGTTGTTGCTCTAACATCACTATTGTTGACATTAATATATAGTAGATATGTTATTTAGATCTCTGATTTGCCCCATTTGATAAATTGAGAAATATTGATGATGACATGGAGATATTTAATCTGGATATTTGTTAATAGGCTAGTAAAAGTTTTATCATCATTGAAAGAAATTGAAGCCTGCAACTCAAGCGGCTAAGGCACCAGCCACATACACCTGAGGTGGCGGGTTCAAATCTAGCCCAGGCCCGCCAAATAACAATGATGGCTGCAACCAAAAAATAGCCAGGCATTGTGGCAGGCACCTATGGTCCCAGCTACTTGGGAGTCTGAGGCAGGAGACTTGCTTGAGCCCAGGAGTTGGAGGTTGCTGTGAGCTGTGATGCTACAGCACTCTACCCAGGGGAACAGCTTGAGGCTCTGTCTCAAAAAAAAAAAAAAAAGAAAGAAAGAAATTGAAAAATAATTTGTTTTTATGTATTTCAGTGCATAAGAGAACCTAGGGTTTTTAACGGAGCCTCAAAAGAAATTCCTTGATTCTCAAAATTCTAAGAACTAATAAGCTAAATTGCACATATGGTATGATCTTACCTATCAAGTAATGCATTGTGACTACTGAACAAACATTTTAAAACCATTCATTTTCCTTTGAATTATTTTTTAAATATTAGAAAAAATCAAATATTAAAAAACAGGGACAGGAACCTGTTCTTCATGCTGTGTGCTAAAATAGTCCCAAGCATGTAAACCACAATGCAATGGCCCATTTTTCATCTCTTCTTAAGATAAACCTCTTTTCAAGACACATTTGAAAGAGACAAAACCACTTCAATTACAAAAATGGGAAGCTACAGTTTTAGAGTCTTGGTAATGGTTCCTTAGCAATCAATAGGTACATCGCTAGTCATTTAATCTGGCCTTCAGGGACCCCCACAATTTGAGTTGAGATTCGTGTGAACATAATGGTATCATGATATCAGTATCTCCTTTTTTCCTAATGCACTTGAGAAAGGATGTATACAAACTCTCTTATCCCTTTGGATATAGCTATCAGTGGTGCAGGGTCAGTCCCTGTTCTCCTAAGAAAGCACCATTGGTGCTCCTAAAGCATCAAAAATGGATTTGTGGGCCTCCAAGATTCTAGAATCACTCTAGTTTTAATCTCAAATATAAACTTTGCTCATTTCCATGAGGAAGAATTATAACACCTGCTTAGGAGCACATATTCTAAGAGGGACTTAAATGTTTAAATACAGCTCTGTTGTGACTAGCCATGCAGCCCTGGGCAAATTAATTCACCTGCTTTCTTATCTGTGAAATGAGAGTATACATAATACTTGTCACCTAGGATTGTTGTGTGAGGACTAATTGTACACACATATATAAATTACTGCCATCTAGAGTGTAGGAGTGGTAAATATTAGCTATTACTATGGATCGTCATGATGTAATACATTTCTCAGGGGTTAAGAAGAAAATATTTGGGTGCCAATCCTGTTTTACCTACTGAATCATCTTTATTTTATGTTTAGACAAATTTCTAACTCTCTGCGCTTTGTTTTTCTTACCTGTATGAGCAGATAGTCCCCAAGCCCATGTTGGAATTTCCCAATGCTTTGTAAATTGCTGGCCCCTGGACAGTTATGATTAATTCTAAGTAAGTCCAGAAACAAAATGCTTACTACAGAGCCAAGAGAGCTTTTAAAACCTTATTTGTTCATGTATTATATTGCATAAAGAGAAATCATGGCAAATTGATATTTCTGTGAGATTTTCTAGTTAATTGTGTTTAAGACTTTGCTCAGCTTTAAGCTTTCTTGGTTTAGGAGATGGGGAGGGGATGCTTTGTGTAAACTAGAATTCTGGTTCAAGAAAAGGGCTGACCCTATTTCTGATTCCTTCACATATGGAAAAGATGAATGGAGGTTTTAGAATATTAATGGATTTGGGTTTCATAGCATTTCTTCTTCAAAATGCTAGGCCCTTTTTGCTAGCTTTAAACATTTTTAACCAAATTTTCACTGTTCTAAAGTTTGAGGCATAACATTGAGATGATTCTCATGTTGGCTTGATTTGTCCTATTTTTTTCTTCTTTTTTTTTTTTTTTTAGAGACAGAGTCTCACTTTATCGCCCTCAGTAGAGTGCTGTGGCGTCACAGCCTATAGCAACCTCCAGCTCTTTGGGTGTAGGTGATTCTCTTGCCTCAGCCTCCTGAGTAGCTGGGACTACAGGCACCCACCACAGTGCCTGGCATTTTTTGTTGCAGTTTGTCTGAGGCTGGGTTTGAACCCAGCACTCATGGTATATGGGGCCAGCACCCTACTCACTGAGCCACAGGCACTGCCCAATTAGCCCTATATTTTATGTTTGTTTGCCAGAAATTAAAGAATTACAAAATCAGTGCGTATGAACATGTGCTTGCTCAAAGCCTTCTCTATTTTCATCACTCATCATAGTAAGCTGATGTTTTTTATAATAGCTCTGAAACACTCAGGATTTCTGAGGCCACTACAAAGATCCCGTGGCTATGTGTATGCCTACTTTGTCAAGAAAAGGAATTCAGGTGCTCACTTGGGCAGCACATAAACTAAAATTAGAACGATACAGACAAGATTAGCATGGCCCCTGTGCAAGGATGACACGCAAATTCGTGAAGCGTTCCATATTAAAAAAAAAAGGTGGGGGGGATTCAGAAGCTGCCCTTTGTTTTCAGGCCTCTGTTGGTTATCTCTTGCTGCATACCACTCTGACACTTTGTGACCTAAAGTAACTATGCTTTATTATTTCTCACTCTTCCATGAGTTAAATGGGTGATTCCTCTGCTTTTCTCCTGGGCTTATTCATGCTGCTGCCATTAACTGATGTGTAGGTTGGGCCTGAGCTCAGCTGGGTGGCTGGGTGGTTAGGTTTCTTTCTCCATTTGCCCTTTCATCCCAGGATTCTATACATAATGGTTGTTGGGCAGCTTTCCAGCAGGGCAAAAAATTGAAGCTATGGAGGCTTTGGTTCCTGAACTCACACAATGTCATTTCCATCTTATTCTGTTGGTGAAAGCATGTCATAAATAAGGGCAGTCCAGATGTAAGGCGTGGAAAATAGATTCTACTTCTTTATGGGAGAAACTGCAAGGAATTGGTAGCCATGTTTAATCTACCAAAATCCCTGAGTGTTTATTCTTTAGCTAAGGGTTTCTGTGTTAGAGAGTTGACAGAAACTGTGAACTTCTGTCAGTAACACTAAAGAAAGCTAAAAAATTTTGCATCAGCGCCTGTGGCTCAAGCGGCTAAGGTGCCAGCCCATACACCTAAGGTGGTGGGTTCAAATCCAGCCCAGGCCTGCCAAAAAACAATGATGGCTACAACCAAAAAATAGCCAGGACTCCTGTGGTCCCAGCTACTTGGGAGGCTGAGGTGGGAGACTTGCTTGAGCCCAGGAGTTGGAGGTTGCTGTGAGCTGTGATGCCACAGCACTTTACCCAGGGGGACAGCTTGAGGTTCTGTCTCAAAAAAAAAAAAAAAAAATTCCAACTGAGAAATGATACCCCATTCATTCCTATGTAGGGTAGTCCCATGGTGTTTAACTACTCAACATATATTAGACAATCTGGCAGTTATTCTGCTATGTACTAGCACTGTGCTAGGTTCTTTGTGTTACACGAGAAACTCTGCAAGATTGCTGATCCTTATTTTGAATTTAGTTGTGCCTTTAGGGAAAATGAGCATGTCACATTTTTAGGAGCTTATAGAAAAACAAAATCTCTGTCAACATCATCAGTGATAAACAGTCTTAAGTGCCTACTGTGTGCAAAAATAATACTGTATCTGGGAATTTTCTAATGGCATAAGGCATGATCTCTGCTTTAATGCTTAAATTTTAGCTCAACAAAATAGGCATACCCTAGCAATACCCAGTGAACGTTTGAATAATTCAACACGTATTTACTGGCTGTCACCTATACACTTAGATTCTATATTAGGTACTGTGAATGAAACATGAATTCAACTGGGTCATGTGATTTAGAGTGTAGGAAGGGGAAGCAAAATATAAACCCACAAAAAAAGAATATAAGCAAGTAAAAACTTAATAAAATAAGGAAAACTATTATTATAATAGTATTATAAATGCTCTGACAGAAAATACAGGAAGTGTGTATCTTGGTGGACATTTAGGATTAAAACCTGCATCAAAGAAGAGGTGAGACTGGCGTTAAATCTTGAGAAGTGAGCAGTTGATCTTCAAGCTCATCAGTCAGGGCTGTGAGGTTCCGGTAGATGAAGCAGCATAAACAAATGGGCGTGGAACACAGAAAGCTTGGGGAACACTGGGAGCTGCAGTTCATTCATTGTGGCTAAAACCCAAGATTCTGGGTGAGATGGAAGAAAGGAGCAAGGAAGAAGGAAAGAAAACAAAAAGAGAAGTGTTAAGCAATGAACTGAAGTGGCCAGAGACTTAAACATGGAGAACTTTAAATGTTTTCTGGTAAAGTTTGGATTGTCTCGTATAAATAGTGGAAATAGATTGAAGGATTTCAAGCAGAGGATGATCAGATCAAATTAGGCTTTGAAGACCAGCAGTCTGACTTCAATAAGGAAGGTGAATTGATTATGGCAATGCTAGTGACCAAGAAGGGAGTTCAATTATTGAACGTATCTAATAATCTATCATAAGGACTAAGGCAGTGGCAGAAAGGACAGAGAGGAAAAAGGGATTCAGACCTTCAACATACATGTATTGAGTGCTTACAAGGTTCCAGGTGGTGGGCCAGTCACTGGGAACATTGTGGCCTAGAGAAGAATTTCTAAGTGTACAAAGGAATCACTGCAAGGCAAATGTAAACATTTTTCATGAATTTCTTGTAAAAAATCGTGTTTCCTAATTGAATGAAGGAGTGAAGAAGAGTAAGGATCTCAGAAATCCCAAGATGGACAAATATCTTGACCAAAAACCATTAAGAAATTTCAACAGTGAGTACTAGCAGATTAGGAAAGAAGCATATTATTTTATAGGTAAGCAGAAAATAAAACTGAAAATGTGAATATCCCAAAGATGTCTTCAGAAGCATCAGTTTTAGTTACTTTGACATATTGTTCACATTTCAAAGATGAAACCATGAACGAGAGTATAGGGATGTGCGTATCTGGGTGGTATGAGGCCTGACAGAGTCATTCTACTGTTTTTCATCTTGTCTGTCCTTGGCAAAGTCAGCCATATCTTCCTATGTGTGGTTTAATTGAACTTGACCCTGAGTTTTGATGATTCCAATTCCCCAATGGCTCAATAATTGGGTCCCATGTGTTGTATGGGCAGGTTGCAAAGGGCATCCACAGCTGCTGCTTATATGAATGGATTAAATTAGAACTCCTAAGTGTACGGTCTGCTCCTGATTTGATCATAACCATAAAGATATATCTTCAGTTAAATTTCTATATATAAAGCCAATAGTAGGAAAGCAATCAATAATAGTAGCTCTCCTCCTCCCCTGTTTACATGTTCATCATCAGCTAAATACTAGTACACTGTGACTAGGATTCATTATTATTATATTATGGGTATCTTTTTCATCTATTTTTAGCATAAATATAGAATTCCTGGCACAATGATCAACCCATTACATATGACTAGTACTCAATGTTTGACATCAATCTTGCTTCCAGCTTTTCATTAGGTCAATCAGGAAACCTTCATAGAGTTCTTATTCTGTGCTCAGCAGTATAAGACTTAAAGGAAACAGCTTTGAGGAGGATGAGAAATCATCTTTCACCATCAAAAGAAAAGATGTAGATAAGTAAACAAACACCAGCCACATATTATTATTTATTCGTTGAGCATCTGCTCTGTTTGGGGGGCTACAAAAACACAAAAATAATACCCTTCTCAAAATGGCTACAGCTGGCTGGATACCTAAGTGATTATAAGTACTGGGTTTGGCTCTTTCCATGAGTTACCTTATTTAAGTCTCCCAAGAGCTCTACAGAGGAGGAGTTAGTACGTACGATCCCTGCTATAGAGGAGTAACTACAAGCTTAAGCAACCTGTGCAAGATCACACAAGGAGCTGGGACTGAATTAGTATCATAATCTATCACTCCTAACTCTGTGATCTTTTCCTCAGAATACAAGACCTTCACATAATAGACTAACTTATAGTAAAAATATGCCACCAGTAATAGTAACTAAAATATAAAGATTTTCTTTTAATGTTGTCTCTCTTTTGTCTGCTACCTCCCACACACCCTTTGTAGCTAAACTCCTCAAAAATATACCTCATGGTGTTAAATTTCCTAATATTTGCATTTCAACCACAATGGTGTCCAGATGTTTAAGGCCCCACACAAAGATATATGTAAACGTGCTGGACCCTAGAATAATAAAAAAAGTAATAATCTTCCTTACTTAGAAAATGATCTCAGAGTTGTCAGTGAAATATGCTGCTTTTAGTTCTTATTTGACTTAACAGTGAGGACGTAGAATTGCACGGTAAAGATCATGTGTTTCAGGACTGGACTAAAGCTAAAATCCCAACAAAGCATGGATTTCTACCTTTCTCTGTGACCTGTGCCAGGCTCCAGAGGCTTGGTCCCTTCTCATATAAAGAATGAGTAATAATACCTAAAATTCATGGATGGTGTCTAAGAATTAATATTTTTAATACAATACAGAAACATACTTTTAAAGCACTAAATAAATATAATTGTTATTTATCATTCTCTTTCTCCTCATCATAAAAACATCTACTGCATTTAATAAAATTGATAAGCTCTTTCTTCTTCTTTCCTCCCTCAGGTTTATCCAGAAGATTTCTTCCTGCATGATTTTTCCCTTTGTTATTCCTTTACTTTTACAGCTCATACTCTAAATTCTAAAGTACCCTGTGTTTTGTTCTTGGCTCATTTCTTTTCTTATTCTAACTATTCATTATGGGACATGTCCATCCTTCCAGAGATTTCCACTGCCTCTAATAGACATATTTTCTAAAGTTAATATGTGACTCCTAATCCTTTCTTCTCAGTGTAAAACCCACTCCCTAAATATCCACTAGTCATCTCCAAAAAAATGTGCCATAAGCAACTCAAGCTCAGCATGGCCAAAGTTGGATTAGAAACATTTCCTGCCCCAAGATATTTCTTTCCTTATCATCAGCATAAGTTCCCATCACCTATACAGTTAATGAAATCTGACTCTATTCATTTACCAGCTCTATTCATACGTGACTCTATTCATTTACCAGCTCCCAATCCAATTGATAATCGAGTACTATTGATTTTATCTCCTCAGCATATCTTGTCGTCTGTTCTTCTCCAACCATATTGGTATTTCCCTGGCTTAGACCCATAATCATCACTCCCATCCCCTAATTTTTTGATTGATTTTCCTGCCTCTAGGGAAACAGCTCCTTCTGCAATTCATCCTTCTCACTAATGGCAGAAGAACCTTTTCAAAATGGCTGTGGAACACTTGTTTGTTTATACATACAACATAATACCACGGCAAAGTGAAGAACACACAAAGACAAAATGGGGACATAAAAAAATAAGCCACATATACTCAAACAGGCCTAGGCAACATAATGCCCAGCTGTGATAGACCCCCAAGATTCATGATATGCTGCCTCCCACCCATCCCACTGTGTTCAGATCTTTCATAATCCCTGAAAATAATTGAATATGAGGGGTCCCTAGGATCTAACGGTGGCTGCAAACTAACAACCAGGAAAAATGCTAGGACTTCAGTCCTACAATCGCAAGAAACTGAATTCTACCCAATCCAAATGAGCTTGGTGGCTTTTCCCCAGAATTCCCAGAAAGTGATGTAGTCTAGCCAACCTTGATTTTGGCCTTGAAGGAGTAAGTAAATTCAAAAATCAATATCAAATAAAAGGAATAAAAGAGAAAATTAAATTACATTAAATTAAATTAAAAATAAATGGTATTATCTACAAAGGTTTGAAATTGCCTAATCTTGCAATATAGAATTAATATTATTATTGTTTCCACTGTTGTTTTGGTTATTATTATGTGAGCATAGCTAACATTTATTGAGCACTTACTATTTACCACATACTGTGAGAAGTATTCTCTGTGCATTGAAGTGGTCCCTATGTATCTGTGGGGGATTGGTTTCAGGACACCCCCTTCATACCAAAATTCTTGCATATTAAGTCCCACACTTGGCCCTGTAGACAAAAAGTCTGTTCTCTTTATTTGTGGGTTTCCACCTGGCAAATACTATATTTTCAATCTGCATCAGGTTGTAGATGTTGAAGGGCTGACTATGTTCATTGAAAAAAATTTTTCATATGTGTGAACCCCAGCAATTCAAATCCATGTTATTGAGGATCAACCATATTTCATTTTGTAACTCCCCCAAGGTCACCCAACTATTAAGAGATGGAGCTGAGAAAGAAATTCAGTTTGATTCTAGAGTTTCTCCTCTTTATTACTTTGTTTATGCTCTGCCTTTTCTAAAAAGAATTTTAAATTTGACTTATAAGAATACAATGAATACAGTAAAATAACATAACTGTTATGCTACCTATAAAAACTTAGTTCCATTTGATATCTTCAAACACATATGTATATGAAGTCTCCTGTTTAATGGCGATTCTCAAATCTATTCACCACTAAAGCGAGTTTCTATTTTATAAGAAGGTATAATATTTGGCATTACACAAAAATGTTTGACATTCATAGATGGTATACTTTTTGTCAAATTTGCTACCCACACTCATACACTATCAATTATAATACAGGCAAAGGATTTCACAAATACAAGTAGCCATGAGGATTTGGTATGAGCCACAGTTAAAAAATCTAATTCATCAATATATGTTTTTCTCCTACTATCAAAGGTAATCAGTGGAAGCTCTTTAGTTATGACTCTTGTTTTATCTGACCTTTTATCCAGTGATGACTATGTTTTATGCCTTTTTATAGATACTACCCATCTGGGCACTAAATCAAGATGGAAATTAAACTGGCAATCCAGAACACATTGATTTATGAGGTTGCATTTCTCCTTCACATTCCATAATATTTTTAAACATTCATAAATTAAACATAAAATCAATTTAAATTAAAAGTTAAGGGGCAGTATCCCCTCAGGTCAATGTTTAATGGTTTATTAGTTTTATGAAATATATAAAAAATTCCAAACTTTATACTGGTGTTATTATTATTTAATATTTCCTACACACTAACAAGGTACCATCAATTCATGTTTACTCAAGACCCAATTACCCAGTTTTTGAATTATGTAGCCTGCCCAATTCCACAATTAAAGTTTTGGCTATTTATTTCATTCTAAATGTTGCCTTTTCAAAGAAAAAAATGCTAGAAGAAAAATTACATTGTTGTGTTCTAGGGACGCTATTAAAATTTAGAAACAATCCCTTCCTTGGGAAAGAATTCATTTTCAATTATTCAGGCTTTAAAACACATTTGGAGAACACTGAATGATGAGTGAATGTTTATAAGACAATGCTATGAGAATAACTGTGTGTAACATGTCCGTAATTATATATTTGCATTATATTCTTATTCATTTATTCAATATATATTTGTAGTATTTATAGCACATGCATTTCATTAAGAATAAGAGCAGATAAGAGAAACAATAAACAGACATAGGCAAGCCTTCATGGAGCCTGCATTCTAGAAGAAGAAAAACAGGCCCAAACAATGAATTATTAACTAAAATTAAATAAGAATACTTTGTAGTGTTTATTGTGTAGGAGCTAGTATTCCAAGTGTTCTCTATATTAATATACAGCTCATGTTATCCTGCTACTAATCATATAAAGAAATACAATTTCCTTTATGGATGTGGAAAATGAGACTCAGGAATGTTAAATAACTTGTCTTCATCAAACAGCTGAGATGTGATGATCTCAGGACTTGGACCCAGGCAGTCTTGCCTGTAGGTGGACCCCTTAGTTTTCCTGCCTGTCTAGTGAGGCAAGTTATTTTGAAGGAGATAAATTTGCTGCTGTGGCAAGGCACAGGTGCTGTCCAGGAGATCAAATAGGACTTTAGGAAATTACTATTGGAATGTGATCCAAAGGCTGAGTAGGAACGAACTAGGCATTGATATGAGCAGGAAAGAGATGATGACTCTGATAGAATGACCAAAATGTGCAAAGGGGTGATGGTGAAAAGAGTGAGGGGAGTTAGAGGAGTCTAGAGAAGTCCAGAGTGGATGAAATGCAGGCAGAGTCAGGTGTTAGTATGACTGAAGGAAATCCTAGGAAAATCCCTCTGGCTCTAGCTGCCTCTGATTTAATTCTCCATGTAGTTAGGTTCTCTTTACCTCAGTGGATTTAAACTTTTGGCTGCAGTTAGAATAATCAGGGGAGCTTTTACGACTTCTTCACTCCAGATCAATTATATCAGAATGTCTGGAGGAGGGACCCAGTCATCACAAGCCTCTACAGTCCCTTGGGTATTTGCAATGTTCAGTCACAGTTGAGAACTACTCCTTTAGATGATCATCAGACTATTGACAAAGTTAGTGGAAACCCGTGGAATCAGAAATGTGAACAATATTATCACAAGGATCAAGTGCAGTTTTAAATTTTGCATAGGTGTTATTTGATGAGATAAAATGGAGGAGTATCTGAAGGTGACCAATATAATAGTATGAAACCTCAGACAAAGGAAGCATTTCTATTTTAGTTTTGGGAGAACTGGATGCAGAGTACACATTTTCTGGTTGTGCTGACCTCAGGCCAGAAATGTCACTTTCTGGGCAAGAAGTGAGGAGATAAGACAAGGTTTTAGGATAAAGCACATCCTTGGTTAGGGACCTCCCTTCCCAGCAGTGCCCCACCCATCCCTCTTGGCTGAGGGGCAGTGACACCGGGTTAGGATAGGGGTGGAACAAAGCAGGGTCCCTGATTTAACCTGAAAATTTATATTGCCTAGAAACCACCCAAAAGAAAAGAACTAGGAGAGATGATGACCCATCAGCAACATGGTTTTAGGGAAAGACCAGTTACAATGGCTGAGTCAGGACCTCACAGACCTATTGAAGATGCAAGTCTCCATCCTCAAATCTTCAGTGAAGGTCTGAGACAGTGCCAATCATGACATCCAATGTCTGCAAGAACTAAAATCCCTTCCCTAAAAAATAGTTTATTTTTCAACATAACACAAACTTAAGAGTATGCTCTTAAGTTACTCCAAGAATGTGGGTATGGATTGAAGCCACACTCCCTCTTTCTTCTCCTCCTGCTATAAAATTTAATTTTAAAAAACCAAGAAATTCATATGTTATTTTCAAGATTAAAAGCTGGATTTTGTGGTAGTTAGAAGTCAGACTTATTCCTTAGAAAAGCAGATATAAAAAAAGTGACTGCTTTACTTAGAATTAAACAAGTGTGAGAAAAAGAAAAAAGCTACTTTGAACAGAATTTTTGAGCAGACACATTTTTGTTTGGAAATTTAGTAATTTTTTTATTTCAAAATATGACTGGGATACAAATGTTTTTGGTTACATGGGTTACTTTTGTAATTCTTGGGTCACAGCTATAGATGTTCCTGTCCTTTGCCCGTTAGGTAGGTTTTTACCTATCTCATCCTTCCTCTTCCTACCAGTGCGATTTCCACTGAGTTTTACTTCCCTCTGTGCACATGTGTGTTTTTCAGTTAGTTCCAACTTAATAGTGAGTACATATGATGTTTCTTCTTCTACTTTCGTGATGATTCATTTAAGATAATGGTCTCTGGTTCCATCCAAATTGTTGCAAAAGGCATTAATTCATCCTTTTTGTGGCCGGGTATTTCTCTATGTCATACATATAGAATATTTTGTTAATCCACTCATGAATTGATAGGCACTTGGGTTGATTCCAAATCTTTGTGCTTTTGAATTGTGCTACAATAAATAATAAAAGTTCAGGTGTCTTTTGAACAAGGGTACATATCCAGGAGCAGAATTACTGGATCAAAATCATAAGTCTACTTTTCCTATGGGTACATAACCAGGAGTGAAATTACTGTATCAAATGTTAAGTCTACTTTTTGTTCCTATAAGAAATCTCCATACTGTTTCCCATAGGAGTTGAACTAATTTGTAATCTAACTGGAAAACCCTTCAACAATGTATTAAGTGTTTCTTTCTCTCTGCCTCCACACTAGTATCTGTTGTTTGGGACTTTAAAAAAAAAAAACTTCAGATTACGGTAGGGTACAAACAACCAGGTCATATTTTTTTATTTTTTTAGGTAGAGTACTTCTTGTAGTTGTGTCCCACACCCAAATGGTGTGCCATACACCCCTACCTTGTACTTTTAAGTGGAAGCACACCAATCCTCCCTCTTCTCTACTACCTCCCTTGTTCCCCCTTCCCCCAAATTGAATAGAGTTAAGTTTTCCTCCTATGTGGGCATGTGACAGATCATCTACCGGCTTCATAATAAAATTGAGCACATTGAATACTTGCTTTTCCATTCTTGTGATACTTTACTAAGAAGAATGTATTTTAACTCCATCCAGGTTAATGCAAGTCACCATTTTTTCTTACAACTGAATAGTACTCCATGGCATACATATACCACAGATTTTTAATCCATTCTTGAGTTGATGGGCACTTTGGTTGTTTCCATATCTTGATGATTGAAGATTGAGCTTCAGTAAACATTCTAATACTAAATAATTCTAAATTATGAATTATTTATCATAATTCTTTATGATAAATGACTTTTTTCTTCTGGGTAGATGCCTACTAGTGGGATTGTGAGGTCAAATGGTAGGTCCAGTTTGAGTTCTTTGAGGATTCTCCATACTTCTTTCCAAAGAGGCTGTATTAGTTTGCAGTCCCATCAGTAGTGTAAAAGTGTCCCTCATTCTCCACACCCTCACCAGCATCTGTAACTCTAGGACTTTGTGATGTGGGCTATTCTCACTGAGGTTAGGTGATATGTCAGGGTAGTTTTGATGTTCATTTGTCTGATCATTAGGGATCATGAACATTTTTTCATGTTTGTTAGCCATCTTTCTGTCTTCCTCGGTGCAGTTTCCATTCATGTCTCTTGCCCAGTGATAGATGGCATTGTTAGTTCTTTTTTGTTGTTGTTGATTAATTTGAGTTCTCTATAGATCCTAGTTATCAAGCTTTTTTTCAGATTACTAACATGTAAAATATCTTTTCCCAGTCTGAAGGTTGTCTAATTTCTTTGATTGTTGTGTCCTCAGCTGTGCAGAAGTCTTACAGTTTAATTGTCCCATTTGTTTGTATTCGTTGTCATCGCAATTGCCGTTGATGTCTTCTTCATAGAATCTTTCTCCATGCCAATATCCTCAAGAGTTTTTCCACGTTTTCTTGTAGGATTTTATCCTTTCATGTCCCAGATTTAAATATTTTATCTATCTTGAGTCAATTTTTGTAAGTGGTGAAAGGTGCAGGTCCAATTTCAGTCTTTCACATGTGGTTATCCAGTTCTGCCAGCACCTTTTATTGACTAAGGGTTCTTTCCCCAAGTATATGATTTTGTTTCATTTCTCAAAGATTAGATGGCAAGTAGAGACTGGATTCCTCTTTGATTTTCTATTTGGTTCCATATCTCTCTGTCTCTACTTTTGTGCCATTACCAAATTGTTTTGATCACCGTGGACTTGTAATATAACCTAAAGTCTGGCAGAGTGATGCCTCTGGCATTCTTTTATTACTAAAAATTGCCTAGGCTATATGGGTTTTTTTCTGGTTTCATACAAAACAAAGAACTATTTTTTCCAGTTCTTCAAAGTATGGTGTTGGTGTTTCAAAGGGGATTACATTGAATCTGTAGATTGCTTTAAACTGTATACACATTTTAATAATGCTAATTCTTCCTAGTTAAGAGCATGACATGTTCTTTCATTTGTTGTTATCTTCTGCTATTTTTTCTTAGGGTTTCATAATTCTCTTATAGAAGTTCTTCACCTCTTTTGTTAGGTATATTCTTACATATTTCATTTTCTTTGATGTAACATGAAGGGAATGGAATCTTTTATTAGTTTCTAGACTTGGCTGTTATTGGCATATACAAAGGCAACTGATTTGTGGACATTGATTTTATACCCTGAGATGTTCCTCTATTTCTTGATAACTTTCAGGAGTCTTGTGGTTGAGTCTCTGGAGTTTTCTAACTATAAGATCATATTGTCAGCAAAGAGGGATAGTTTGATCTCATCTTCCCCCATTCTGATGCCTTTATATCCTTCTCTAGCCTGATTACATTGGCTAGAACTTCCAGCACTATGTTGAATAGTAGTGGTGATAGAGGACATCCTTGTCTGGTTCCAGTTCTAAGTGGAAAAGCTTTCAGCTTTACTCTGTTCAGTATAATATTATCTGTGGGTTTGTCATAGATAGCTTCCATTTAGTTTAAGAAATGTGCCACCTATACTCATATTTTTATTAAGTGTTCTTGTTAGAAAAGGATGCTAAACTTTATCAAATGCTTTTCCAGCATCTATTGAAATGGTCATGTGGTCTTTGTTTTTGCTTCTACTAATAGGGTGAATTACATTTATGGATTTTCATATTGTAAACCAG
Organism: Galagoides demidoff; assembly: GCA_963574575.1. Lineage (NCBI taxonomy): Eukaryota > Metazoa > Chordata > Mammalia > Primates > Galagidae > Galagoides > Galagoides demidoff. The sequence continues at coordinate 75,525 of CAUYQV010093555.1, read as the reverse complement.
ACTTGCATAGGATGAAACCTACTTGATTGTGATGTATAATTTTCTAAATGTGTAGCTGTAATCTATTGCCTAAGAATTTAATATTTTTACATCAATATTCATTAGTTAAATGGGTCTATAGTTCTCCTTTTTAGTTAGGTACTTTCCAGGTTTTGGAATCAGGGTGATGTTTGCTTTGTAAAACATGTTAGGGAAGGTTCCTTCTTTCTCAATGTTTTGGAATAGGTTTTGCAGTATTGGTACAATGTTATGTTTGAAGGAGTAATAGAATTCTGATGTGAAGCCTTCTGGTTCAGTGTTTTTTCTTATTTTTTGGCAGCTTTCTTAATTTTTCTTCAGTCTCAGCGCTTGATATTGATCTGTTCAAGAGATCTATTTCTTCCTGATCAAGTCTAAGAAAATGATATGATTCTAGGTACTGCCCACTTCCTCCACATTGTCAAATTACTGGGCATAGAGTTTTTCATAATAGTCAGAAATAATCTTTTTTATCTCTGTGGTATATATGTTGTTATTTCCCTTATTTGTTTTTGATTGAGGTTATTAGAGATTTTAATTTTTTGATTATAGTTAATCTGGCTAAAGGTTTATCAATTTTGTTTATCTTTTCAAAGAACCAACATTTTGCTTCATTGATTTTTCTGAATGATACTTTTGTTTTCAGTTTCATTTATTTCTGATTTAATTTTGGTTATTTCTTTCTTCTGGATTTGGGATTAGATTGCTCTTCCTTTTCCATTACATTAAGATGATTCATTAGCTTGTTGATGTGCTCTCTTTCTGTTTTTCAGATGTATGCATCTAATGCGAAAAATTCCTCTCTTAGGACTGCTTTTGCAGTATCTCACAGGTTTTGGTAACTTGTAGCTTTATTGTTGTTTTGTTTGAAGACTATAATAATTCTCTCCTTTATCTCTTCCTTAAGCCAACTTTCATTCAGCTTAAGATTGTTTGATTTCCTTGCCTTTGTGAGGCGATGATATTTTTTTGGAGTTGAGTTCCATTTTTATTGCCTTGTGGTCTGAGAAGATTTCAATTCTTTTAATTTTGTTGAGGTTTGATTTGTGGCCTATCTGTTTTGGGGTATGTTCCATGAGATGACAAGAAAAGCATACATTCCTTAGCTTTGGCATGGTGTTTCTGTATATGTCTATTAAGCACAGTTGTTGTAGGGTTGTATTCAAGTCCCTTGCTTCTTTATTTACTTTCTATTCATAGGATCTTTCCAGTTAAGCACAGGGGCGTTAAAGTACCCAGCTATGATAGTGTGATAGGCTATCATATTGATCAGACCAATCAATGCCTGTTTCATAAGTCTGGGAGCATTTAAGTTGGGTGCATAAATATTTAGAATTGAAATGTTCCCTTGACAGTATGAAATGACCATCTTTGTCTTTCTTAACTTTAGTTGCTTTAAATCCACATGCATCTGAAAAAAAGATTGCAAGTGTTCCTTTCCTATGGCTTCTATTTGCCTGAAATATTGCTATCCAACCATTTATCCCAAGTCTTGTTTTGTCCTTCAAGGTTAGGTGCATTTCCTGGAGTCAGCGTATGGATGGCTTGTGCTTTTTTATTGACTTGGCCAGTCTTTACCTCTTCAGTGGGGAATTCAAGCCATTAACATTTATTGAGAGAATGGATAAGTGTGGTGGAGTTCTATTCATCTTATTTTGTGAAGGTCCTTTGTATAGTTTTATCTGTTGTTCCATTGTGGAAGGTAGGTTTTGTCCTTTAGTTTGTGTTGACTTTGCTAGTGGTCCTTTGTGATGGTCAATGTGGAGAATAGATCTAAATATTTTCTGGAGAGCTGATCTTGTGTCTTGTGGCAAATTTTCTTAATGTTTTCATGTCAGTAAAAGGTTTCATTTCTCCAACAATTTTGTAGTTTAGTTAAGCAAGATACACAATTCTGGGCTGAAAATTGTTTTGTTAAGAAGAGTAAAGGTAGATTACCAATTTTTTCTAAGTTGGAAAGTTTCAGCTGAGAAGTTCACTGTCATCCTGATGGACTTGGCATTGTAGGTCAATTGGTACTTACCATTGGATGCTTATAGAATTTTCTCTTTTATCTTGATTTTAAACAGGTTCATGACTATGTATCTTGGAGATTCTTTGTGTTGACATGACCCAGATTTTGAAATCACTCTAAAGGGAATGTTTCAGAATCGTTAGTGACACTTGGGAAGTTTTCATTTATGATATCCTCCAGTAGGGTGTCCACTCCTTAGGGATATTCTTCTTCCCCTTTAGGCATACCTATAATTTGTATGTTTGAATGCTTCATGCAGTTCTTTAATTCTCCAAGTAAACATTCTGCTTTCACTCTCTTCTTTTCTGTCTCTTTAACTGCCTGGGTTAGCTGACGAGCTTTATCCTTTAGCTCTGAGATTTTTTTCTTTTCCATGGTCTAATCTGTTATTGATGCTTTCTACTGCATCTTTAAGTTCCTTGATTGACTTCTTTAAATCCTTAAGTTCCACCATATCCTTTGTGTATTCCTCATTCCTCATATCTTTTGGCCATTTTTTGGTTGTTTTTCCACTTTCTCAGCAATTCCCTTTATTTTTTTTGCCATCTATATTTTAAATTCACTTTCTATCATTTCCATTAATTCTTTTTTAGACTAATACCAGGTTCTATTTATTTTTTTTCTAGATCTTAACTTATTTATGTATTTATTTTTATTTTAAATTAATATGAGGGAACAAATTTTTAGGTTACATTGTTCTCAGTTCCAAGGTAAAGTTTAACTTGTAGGAGAGCCCTCATTTCTGAGAATAAAGATTTTTGTAATACTCATTAGGGTTTTTTGAATTTCTGAGGGGTCTGTTGTTATTTCGTCATTATCATTTCTGATTGGTGAGATTAGAGATTTTACTCCTTTTTTCTTGGTTAGGTTGACCAAAGGTTTATCTATTTTATTTTCAAAAAACCAACTTTTTGATTTATTGATCTATTATATAATCCTTTTGTTTTCAATTTCATTTAATTCTGCTCTAATTTTGGTTATTTCTTTTCTTCTGCTGGGCTTGGGATTGGAATGTTATTCCTTTTCCAGTTGCTTGAGATGTCCCATTAAGTTGTTAACTTTCTCTTTTTCCCTTCTCTTGAGGAAAGCTTGCAGTGCTATAAATTTCCCTCTTAGGACTGCCTTTGTAGTATCTCAGAGGTTCTGATAACCCGTGTCTTCATTATCGTTTTGGTCTAAAAATTTGGTAATTTCCTTCTTAATCTCATCTCTGACCCACTTGTCATTCAGCATAAGGTTATTTAGCTTCTATGTTTTTGTATGAGTCTGCAGATTCCTGTTGTTACTGAGTTCAACTTTAATTCTATGATGGTCTGAGAAGATGCATGGAATAATTTCTATTCTTTTAAATTTGCTGAGGTTAGACTTGTGACATAAGATGTGGTTGATTTTGTAGTATGTTGCATGGGCTGATAAGAATAATGTATATTCAGTTTTGTTAGGATGAAATGTTCTGTAGTTGTCCCTTAAATCCAAATGCTGAATGGTTAAGTTTAAATTTAAAATTTCTTTGCTAAGCTTCTTTTTGGAGGATATATCCAACACTGCCAAAGGAGTATTAAAATCTCTGACTATGCTGGAGCTGGGAGAAATCAAGTTGCTTATGCCTATTAGAGTATCTGTTATAAATTTAGGTGCATTCTGGTTGGGTTCATAAATATTGATAATTGAAATCTTATCGTATTGAGTATTACCCTTAATAAATATAAAGTGACCATCCTAATCCTTGCTTACTTTTGTTGGTTTAAAGCCTATTGCATCTGTGAATAAAATTGCAACACCTGTTTTTTTCTGCTTTCCATTTGCCTGGAATATAGATGACCATCCCTTCACCCTGAGTCTATATTTATCTTTTAAGGTACAATGAGATTCTTGTATGCAACAGATATCTGGCCTAAATTTTTGTATCCACTCAGCCAACCTCTGCCTCTTTAGAGGACAATTTAAGCCATTTGCATTGATTGAGAATATTGATAAACCTGGTAAAATTTGGGATATCAAGTTTTTCAAAAGTTCAGTGGACATTTTTAATTCTTTCGTCACTGTGGAAGTTGGAATTTGATCAAAAGTTTCTGAACAAGTATACTTTTGTGGTGGAGGATTTCACTGATCATTATGGAGGATAGGTCTGAGAATATCCTGGAGGGCTAGTTTAGTTATGGCAAATTTCTTCAACATGTGAATGTCATTAAAGTATTTAATTTTTCCATCATAAATGAAACTCAGTTTAGCTGGATACAGGATCCTGGGTTGAAAGTTATTTTGTTTTAAGAGATTAAAAGTCAATGACCACCCTCTTCTAGCCTGGAAGTTTTCAGCAGAGAGATCTGCAATCATTCTAATATTCTTTCCCTTGTAGGTTATGGTTTTCTTATGTCTATCTGCTTTCAGAATTTTCTCTTTCATTTTAACTTTAGTGAAGTTAATTATGATGTGCCTGGGGGATGTTTTATTCAGGTCAAGTCATGCTGAGGTTCTGAAACTGTCTGCTATCTGAATTTCAGAATCTCTTGGCATGTGTGGAAAGTTCTCTTTCATAATTTCATGAAGCAGAGCCTCTGTGTTTTGTGAAGCAACTTTGTCACCTTCAGAGATTCCTATAAGGTGAATATGAGTTTTCCTTGAATTATCCCAGAGCTCTCTGTGAGAATGATCTGGTTTTTGCTCTCCATTTCTTTTCATCTTTGAGCACTTGGGTGCATTCAAAAGCTTTGTCTTCAATGTCAGAGATCCTTTCTTCTGTTTGCTCCATTCTGTCACCGAGAGATTCTACCATATTTTTCAGATCTTTGAGGGCTGCAAGCTCTTGTCTCAATGTGTTAAAATCTTTGGTCATTTGATCTTTGAAACTGTTGAATTTTTGAAATATCTTTTGAATAATTTCTTGAAATTCTAATTCCCTCCTTTCCTCCATTCTGTTGATCTTATTTGCTATAGAGAGTGATTCTGAACTCGATTTCTAACATCTTAGTCATCTGTTTATGGGTGGGATCTTTAGTTGCATCTGCCACATCCTTCCTTGGGAGAGGGTCAATCTACTCTTGTTATTCATGTTACTGGAGTTTTTCTGCTGATTCCACCCCATGCTGAATTTACACCATTTGGCTAGGTGATTAGATAAGGAGAAGTTGTGTTGGGGTCTCCAGGAGCAGTGATTAACTAGCCCTTTGCCCAAAGGCTGGGACTGGTGTCTGTACCCTTTCCCCTAGAGCTTTGCCAAGGACCCATACAGTGCTACTGCCTGAGAAACTGGGGGTGTGCTTGGTGTAGTGGGGCTAGGTGTCTCTGTCTTGTTTTTAGCTTATCTCTGTTCTACCCTATTAAATCAGTTACTCTGGATTGAAGTCTCAGCTGTGGAGAAATACCAGCAATTAAGTCACCCTGCCCCCCACAGGCAACAATTGGGAAAGGAAAATCACACCTTCCCACAACCACACACCCAGGGTACCACTTTGGATAGTCCTAGGGTGATTGGCCCAGTTCAAGAGATCCAAATCAATTGTCCCAGTTAGCACTGGTCTCAGGTGGGGAAGTTCAAAAGATCTCTGGCAACCAGACAGCAGGTCTCCTGGCAGCTCAGGTATGACTTGTTCCAGTGCTCCATGAGGTAAAAGGACCAACACAGCAAATAAATTAATCTGGAAATGTTGATGCCTCCTTCCCCACCTTTCACCTTTGTCACACCCAGTCACTGGTAACCCCACAAGGCTGTGACCCAGTTGTTCAATAAGTGAGTGTGGCAGGGCTTTATGTCTGCCAGAGTCAAAGTCAAGTCAATGCCTTCTCCACTCGGTTTCCATTCTTTGTGGGCAGCCAGCAGAGGGACCTGAAGCCTGTGTGTCTCAGGCACTCAGTGGCAGCTGGAGAATGTTCCATCTGAAGTCAATCGAGACCTGAGGATATCCAAACAGCAAAAGAGATTCTCCCTCAACCGCCTTTGTCACATAGGATTCTACTGGTAGCTCAAGTGTGGCTCACTCTGGTGCTCTGAGGAGTCAGAAAGGCCCATCTAGTAGAAGTTTTGGAGCAAAGAGGCTGTTTCCTCTTTCCCCCACTTGCTCACCCTTCACTGCCAGATTCTGGTAACCCCAGACTCTGGTAACTCTACCACCAGTCTCTATTAACCCAGACTCTGTGGCCCAGTTCTGTCCACTAAGTGAGTGTGCCAGGGCTTTGTGCCTGCCAAAATCAAAATAAAGTCAATGCCTCCTCCAATCGGTCACCACTCTTTGTCACCAGCCAGCAGAGGGAGCTGAATCCTGTCTGCCTCAGGCACTCAATAGCAGCTGGAGAATGTTCCACTTACACTCAATCTAAACCTAAGGATATCCAGTCAGTGAAAGAGCTTCTCCTTCACAGTCCCTGGCACCTGGTGATTTCAGTGAGGAGAGCGCTGGGCTCACAAGTCTGGTCTGGAAGGAGCACAGCTTGGAGGCTGGGAGGGAGTGGGACTCAGCACGGAAGCACAGTCCAGGAAGCTGGCTCTAGCAGTGTCAGGCTGGGGTTGTGGGGAGTGCATGGCTCTGGTGGTTCTGGAACCGCTGGGCTGACATGTGCCAGCTGTGGGGATCCGCCAGTGGGGCACTGCGGCTCTGGCAGTTCTTGGGCTGCCAGGCCGACGGCGCAGGCAGTGGGGATCACAGCCCACAGGACACACTGCTTTGGTAGTTCTGGGGTCACTGGGCAGGGGTGATAGGAGTGGGGATGGCCGTTGGGAAGCAAGCAGCTCTAGTAGTTCTCCATAGGGCCAGGGACAGGGCACTTGGTCCCTCAGGGATGGGGGACACTGATCTTGGGCCTCCCCTCACTGTTTCTGCAGGCAAAAGAAGAAGGCTGGACTGGAAGTTCGAAATGGCAGTGAAAACATTAGTTTAATTTTTCTGCCTGGTGAGAGTGTTCAGGATCTCAGCAGGGTCCCTCTAGGGGAGTAGATCCCACTTCCTGTAGCTCTCACACATGGGGTGAGATAATAGGTCCTCAGTTCACCGCTCCCCTGTAGAAGACCTACTGGAGCAGACAAAGAGAAAACAAAGAGAAAAACACAGCTTTCTTGGGGGAGGGAACAGATGCTTTTTCTTCGGGTTGTATTATGTACCTGTAGATTGCTTTCTTGGAGTTGCAACTTGCCTTAGCAGAGGTGACCTGTGTCACCTTCTCTCTCGGTTGAGCTCCCAGTCTTCAACTTGATTGGGTATTTTCTGGACATTATCCTTTCCTCTGGATGGGAGCTTCTGTCAGAGGCTGGCACCAATTGGCCATCTTGCCCCTCCCTCTACAGGCCAAAATTTTCAAGCATTTTCCCCACACTTTTTTTTTTTTTTTTTTTTTTGCAGTTTTTGGCCAGGGATAGGTTTGAACCCACCACCTCTGACATATGGGGATGGCGCCCTACTCCTTTGAGCCACAAGCACCGCCCTCCCCACACTCTTTTCTAGAATTTTTATTGTTTCATGCTGTAAATTTAAATCTTTTATCTAGCGAGAATCAGTATTTGTCAGTGGTAACAGGAGTGGGTTCAGTTTTAGTCTTCTGCATGTGGCTAACCAGTTCTCCTAGCACCATTTGTTAAGTAGGAATTCTTTTCCCCCATGCATTTTTTCTTTTCTTTTCTTTCTTTTTTTTTTTTTTGGCTTATCAAAAATCAAATGACAGGATGTAGCTGGGTCCATCTCTAGATTCTCTACTCTATTCAATAGATCTACATGTCTATTTTTCTGCCAGTAATATGCTGTTTTAATCACTACAGATTTGTAGTATAACCTGAAGTCTGGTAATGTGATGGCTCCATTTTTTTTTCTAAGAATTGCATTGTTTCTAAGAATTGCCATTTTTTCTAAGAATTGCATTGTTTCTAAGAATTGCCATTTGTTTTGTTGTTTGTTTGTTTTAATCTACATAAAGCTAAGTAGTATTTTTCAAGTTCTTTAAAGTATGACCTTGGTCCTTTAATGAGGATTGCATTAAATCTGTAGACTGATTAAATCTGTAGATTGCTTTGGGTACTATGGACATTTTAACAATGTTGATTCTTCCCAACCATGAACATGATATGTTCTTCCATTTGTTAAGATCTTGTCCTATTTCTTTTCTTAGGGTTTCATAGTTCTCCTTATAAAGATCTTTCATGTCCTTTGTTAGATATATTTCCAGGCATTTCATTTTCTTTGGCACTACTGTAAAAGGAATAGAGTCTTTGAGTCTGTATAGGTAGAATCTTCCGCAATATCTACCTCATGATCCCTTGGGGTGGAGGTTGTCCTATTCTGGTTATTTATGTTGCCAGAATTTTTCTGTTGGTTCCTCTTCATGTGTGTTTTCTGTATGTTCATTTTGTTCCCCAACATTTTCCTTCTTACTACCTCTTTTGCTTCAAGTTACTTTTCTCAAAGCTTAAGTGGTGAAGTGGGATTTTAGTGTAGGCCCTAAGGGATGATGAGGACAAAGAAAGGAAGGGATAAAGATAAGTAAAAGATAAAGAGAAAAAGGGGAGTGGAAGGAAAGAATTGAAGAAAAGGAAAGAAAAAGAACAATAATAGAGAAGGAGAGTGACAGGAGAAATGGTGGTGTTCAGCAGGATGCTTTAGCCACTTCAGTAGCTCTAGGACTTTCAGAGCTAGGCTGAGTGGGTCCCTTGATGTTAGGATTTCTTTACCAGCCTGCGCAAAAGACCCCACCTCTGCCAAATATGGAAAGAAATCAGTAGTATGTCTCAGTAGGGACCTACCAATACCTTCTTTCCAAAAGCCAAAGCTAGAAGACACCCAGGAGTCTGTGCTGAGTCTCTCCCCTTCTTGTGCCAACCAATGCCATGACCACCCACCCTTAGAAAAGAGGAAAAAAATAAGAAAAATAGATGTAAAAATTAAAAATAAATTTGTACAAGATAAAGAAAAAAGGGAATATTTTAGGTGTTGTACAAGAAATTTATGTGGGGAAAATGAGAGAAGTAGAGAAATGTCTACCAAAAAAGAGAAAAAGGAAATAAATAGAAAAGAAAAAAGAATAAAAAGGACTAAAAAACCATAAGAAAAATGGAGGAGCCTTTGCTATTAAAAATAAATAAAACTGGAAAAAAATAAAAATTCAACTGAACAAAAAACAAACTAAACAAAACCCAATAATAATAAAAAGAGAAAAAAAGAAAAAACTAAGGAAAAATTGAAAGAAGATTTCAAGGCATCTTGTCCTTCCGACTTCTTTGCCCTCAATCCAGGCCTGTTCACTTCATCAGTATTCAGTCCCCACTGGACTGGGTTTCCAAAGCTCTCACCAGACTTCCCAGTAGGCCTGTCAGACAGTGTCCCCTTACAACAAAGAGGTCCTCCTTAGGGGTATAAGGGCACTCAGATCAGCCTGAAGTTGAACACTCAACCTTAGAAGATAAACCAGAATTGGCTGTGCACTAAAACCCATCAGACTATTCTTCCTGCATGCACATTCTTCCCACTTTGGTGGTGCCCTGCCAGTGGCAAATCCAAAGGGAGAACCATTGTGACCAGCATTCAAACCCAGCTGCTAGATACTATTTGAGTCTACTCATTGCTCCAGAGAGCAGCACCAAAATTGAAATGCTGCAGGACAACCCTTTCCCACTCCCAGCACTCCACAGGAGAGCTGGCCCACCAGTAGACCTCTGCTGGTACCAAGCACCTGCCTTCCACATCAGTTTTCCTCAGCTCCAGACTTCCTTATTGGCACCTGAAGTCTCTTGCTGTTTCACTGTGCCCTGGGAGTGATGTTTCTGTGTAAATTCCTCCAGCCAGAGGTTGATGAAGGCCACTTTCTCCTGCTTCACCACAAATAGCTGGCAAGGAGATGTCTCTAGCTTGCCATCTTGCTCCACCACCTCCCATTTTGGGACCTTTTAATAAAAGCCCTTATTATAACAGTATAAGGTGATGTCTCATTGTGGCTCTAATTTGCATTTCTCCAGGGATTGGTGATGTTGAGCATTTTTTCATGTGTTTATTGGCCATTTGTCTGTACTCTTTTAAAAAGCTTCTTCATGTCTTTTGCCTGCTTTTTAGTGTTTTTTTTTCTTGCTGATTTATTTGTACTCTTTATAGATTCCAGTTATTAGCCTTTTATTAGATATATAGCTTGAGAATATTTTCTCCCATTCTAAAGGTTATCTATTTGCTCTGTTATTTCTTTCCTTAGCTGTGCAGAATCTTTCAAGTTCAGTCTTTAAACATACCAGAAAACTGTGGAAAAAGAACTTCATCAAAAATCTATGGGCTTTGGCTAATTAGATCTCCAAACTACTGATTGAACAAGGTGAAAAGTAAAATGTTCACACAACATTTCTTCACCACCAGACATAATTTATTTCACATTTTTTTCTTTGTATATGGGTTTTTATTTAGTCTCTATAGCTATTTTTTGCTTATTAAAATTAGACATCATGTATCATTCTTTTTATTAATTCATTCCCCTTTATTTTACCTTGAAAGTATTCTGTCTTATTCTACTTGTATTTCTAGAAAGAAAACACCATCAACTGGGTGGCTTATAAACACTAGAAATTTATTTTTTACTGTACTATATATAGGATGGTAAGCTCAAGATCAAGCTGCCAATAGATTTTGCATCTGGTGAATACCCTCCTGATTCATAGACAGTGAGTTCTCTGTGTCTTCACATGGTAGAACGGATGAGCTGCTTTTCATGTTATTCTTTTTTAGGACACTAATCTCCTCTCACTCATGAGTGTCCCTCCCCCCACATACACAACTATCTAATCACTTCCCAAAGGCCCTAACTCCTAATACTATCACTATGGAGGTGAGAATATCAACATGTGTACTTTTGGTGGATATAAATGCTCAGACTATAGCACCTATAATACAAGTTGTTCTATCACCCTTTAATGTACACAAAGACCAAACGAACAACCAAATAAAACAGCTCAGTTGAGTTAGTTAATGATCTGTGTCTGTGACTCTTTTGTTGTGATTACTTGGCCTCAGAAATTTGGAGAAATGTGAAAAGGATCTGGAGACTATCTAGTCCGATTGGACTAATTTTGCAAATTAGCAAAATGAACTGAAAAGGAGCTAAGAGATTTGTCATGGTAGGCAGAATTCCAAGATTTGTTTATCTCTCTGTATAATTCCCAGGACTTTAAATATGATGGATTTTACTCTCTTGATAAAGTTACGTTATACAGCCTGGCTGACCTTAAAAAAGACAGACTATTTGAGTGGGTGTGGCCTAATTGCATAAACTCTTTAAAAGAAGTGTTGTCTTAGCTATGGAAGAAAAAAACCCAGAGATTTGAAGGGTTAGATGGAGTCAATGAGCCATTTCTGGCTAGAAGAGGGAGGAAACGATGTGCCAAGGAATTTGAGAGACTCCAGGAGCTGAGAGTAACCCCTGGCTGCCAATGAGCAAAGAAATCAGAAACCTCAATCTTTGTATTGATTGAGTCAAAATTGTAAAAGTGCCCCTCACCTAAATACTGGGCATAGTACCAGTAGGTGTGAATTTACCCATCCCCCTTTCCCCAGTCCCACCTGCTATATTTTCATTGAGTTTTCCTTCCACATATGCACATAGGTGTTGACCAGTTAGTTCCAATTTAGTATCAAGTACACGTGGTGTTTGCTTTCCCATCATTGTGATACTTCGCTTAGAAAAATGGTCTTCAGTTCCATTCAGGTTGTTAATAAAGGTACTGTATCACCTTTTCTTCAAATGTATTCCATGGTATGCATATACCACATTTTATTTCATGTATTGATGGGCACTTGGGTTATTTCCATGTCTTTGTGGTTGTGAATTGTGCTGCTTTAAACATTTGAGTGCATGTATCTTTTTGATAAATTCCTTTTTTTCCTTTGAGTAAATACCTACTAGTGGTATTTCTGGGTCAAATGGTAGGACTACTTTTAGTTCTTTGAGGTATTTCCATACTGCTTTCCATAGCAGTGTATTAGTATTATTCTGAAATAAACAAAAAGTAAAATAAAACACACAAAAGGCTTAGAACAGTGCCTGGCACTTATAAGCTCTCAGTAAATATTAGCCATTATAATAATTACTGTCCTACTCATACACTCACACACAGGAAAGCTCAATCTTACAGCTAAAAGAAAATATATTCTGCTAACAACTAGTGACATTGGGAGAAAACCTAGAGTTGACCTGTTTCCCTGGCTAACCTCTCAATTTCATCCAAGTAAACCTTGAACAGAGAATCCAGTTACACCGTGCTCAGACTTCTGACCTACAGAACTGTGAGCTAATAAAAGGGTGGTTTTTTAAGTTTCTGTTTAAGATATTTTGTTCCTCAGCCATAGAAAATGAATGCATTTCTCTAAAATCCCATTGTTAATAAGTGACAGCCCAAGGCATCCTAAAACTCAAGACGATGTCTTTTACCTTCTGCTAAAGACAGAGATAATAAACAGTGATTTAAGGACAAATTAAATCAAGAACCAAGGTATATAATCAAGGTATAGCTCACCCTTGGATGAGAAATGGCCACATTACTATTTCTTAATCAATATGGGAATGTGAAAATTGAGATTTATAATAGATCAAACATTAATTCTGAATCAAATAAAAGTAGAGAAATGGAATATCTCTTCCATAAAACCGCATGTCTTGAAACAGAAAAGGAAGGTATCCCAACATTTCAGACCTTTCCAACTAATAGAAACTAAAAGAGGGTATTTAGTAATCAGAATATGGACATAATCTTGTAAGAACCTCATCACTCGATCAAGAGTTAGGTAAGAATTGCCATTCCATTATCACTTAGATAAGAATTTCCATTCCATTCTGTAAAAGTCCTCTGAAGAAAAAAATTATTAAGTCCAAATTCAGAATAAATCCAGTGTCATTAGCTATTTATCCAGTTAGAGAAGTTTTCTCACTTTCCCTTCTTTCTAAGGCCAAATTAGAAATCATTTACTTAAAGGGAAAAAGGATTCACCAAGTATGTGTACCTCTCTCTACTATATACGAGGCCTGGAGTCATGTATGTGCTGATTTCCAGTATCACTTAGTACCAACTTTCATATATGTAGTATCAGACAGTGTGAAAAATCATGTAATTTCCATTACATGCACTCTAACCACTGTAAGTGAAAAATTGTGTAATTTCTACCCCACGCATCCAACCGGTGTGACTTTGCTGATGAGGGAAATGGAAGCTTCGTCTTTCCTGTGGTGTGCTATCTCTATTAGACTTTGTAAACTGCAGCAGTTGAAATCTTTAACCAGCCATTACTAATAAGCATATGTTAATTGTTGCAGAGATCATAAGCAGGTCAATTAGGAGGCAAAGACTGGAACTGAAGGAAACATTCAGCTAGAGGGAAAATCCAGGGCAGGTGTCGGCCAGCGTGGTCTGCCCTGGCAGGAGCTCTAAGCATCTTGGGTAGAAGCTCATTTAACGTTTTGATTTGCTGAATTTGCATTTCAAATTTTCATTCCTAATAGACAATATAGTCACTCTTTGTTAATGAGGACTCTGATTACATGTGCCATTATAATTGGGAATTAGCAGACCAGCCTTGTTTTGGAGATTAAACCCAAAGCAAATTGGATTAAATACGGTGTGACTGAAACCTCCTCTCTCTCTTTTTGTTTTTTTTATCTTGAGTCAAAGGTGAAAAAAAAATCCATTGGTTCCAGGCATATGGCTCATAACTTTATTATCATTTTTAGAGCTTTCATTACACTTTAAAAAACAGTCTTTTTTGACAGAGTTCGTCTGTAGTTTTAAAAACTTGTTTATTAAATTTCCCTCCATAAACTCAGTAGATTTGAGAGCAGATCACTAAATACTCAGAATTAATTATAGAATACACACATATGTATAGTGCTGGATTTGTTATATTTTTACACGTTTCATCTTTAAAAATGATAAGGAAGTAATGCTTCCAAATGAGCTTTGGGTAAAACTGCCTATCTTCACAACAATATTATTTGAAATCATTGTGTTGTAATCTAGGAAGTCTGGGAAATTTGCTCTGCTAGATTTTGCCATATTATCTTAAATGCAAAGATAAAATAAGAAATTTACATTAATGTTATCAATTCACAGAAACTAGTTTTACCATTTTATCATGATAATAACAATTTTAGACTACAGCTATCATACCCTATATTTTAGACTACAGCTATCATACCCTTAAGTGATACATAGCTTAGGGTTATGCGGTCTGTCCTTATTCTCTTGGGTCATTTAATATTGTAATCCAGTTACACTCCAACATTTTCATTATTAAGCTTAGGACCAATTCTTCAAAAACTACCACTAATCCCAAGTCATTGGAAAATCATGCTTATTAATTCCCGTGAGGTTCAGTTAGATGTTTGTTTGGCTATAGGCCACCTTAATTACACAACAAAAGAAAATCTTCACAAGATGAAGAGAAATTCAAATATTTTCTGAGTGAATATTGGTCTTTGAAGACACACAAATGAGGTTAGACCTGGATACTAACAATCATGATGTACACTTTCTTCAGCCATAAAAGGTTAATGTGTGGAGAAATGAAGAAAGGAAGCCCTTTTACGCAGGAATATGGCTTTTATTCCATTGCACTGTATTTACCAAGGAAAGTAATCTTGGTGGAAAACAGCCACGCGATTAAAGGTTAAGGTACCATTGGCACATCCTTACCCACCTAGAAATCTCTTACAAAGGGTACAAGGGAAAATGATAATGTTTTCTAGAAATGTTAATTTGATGAAAAGGAAACCAGGAATCATTTTTTTCATGGAAGCTTGTTAATTCTTTAATCATTGAATTTCACAGATATCAACTGAACCAGTGCCTGATTTGATGAAACAGGAAAAGTAATGGCAGCTGCTGAGATGTGGGTTTGCCTTGAAAATAATAGATGGGCTCCTTTGCATGTGCTTAGGCTCTGTTCTTTCTGATAGAAAAATGACTCGTTTCATTTAAACTAATAGAGAATTACAGTTTAAGCCATATTAGTTTCAATTTTTATAGACAGAATGTAATGTAATTAACACTAATTTTTTAAAACATGATACATGTATTATTAATTTGAAATTTTATTCCTTGAGTTCCATAAAAGTGAACCACATTCTTTTTTAAAACCAACGCCTGACACATGAATGAGTTAGGAATCACACAGTGTTTCGTAGTAGTCAAATAGTAATAAATTATCACTATCAATATTTATTGTTTCTAACTACTAAGAATTTTCTTTTGTCAGATAAGGAGAAAGGATGTTTGGGTTATATATTTGTTTTAAATTTACTAGTTTATATATTTACTTAGAGGATATTCCAAATTATTTTATTTTGGTTTCAGTTATAATTAACACTATCGTAAGAATAATAATTTGTTAATATCTAAGAGAGTGGATTTTAAAATGTTTTAACAGTGACAAAAAGAGACAATTTGCTTTGCAGTTACCATCAATAAATTCTCTGAAGTGATGATATGAGATATTTGGAAAATGGTATTCATTTTAAATCATGGTAATTTTTCCTTGTTAATCCAGTAATTATAGGTGCGGCATGTATGAAGACTATTAATTACCTTTTTGTCTTTGATATTTTAACATACTATTTTATTTTTATAAATTACTTTTTAGTTTTTATAAAGAAAAAATTGCTCATACCAAAAAGTAAATTCAGGAAACAGAAGTTCAGTAAATACTGTAATATTCAAAATCCCACTTCCTTTAATTACTTACAAAATAACTAAAGGTTACTTTGACTTCATCAATTAACATTTTGACAATTTTCATTACTTCTATTTTTATATGTGTATATGTACGCATTCACGCATATATATGTTAATAGTTTGCATAGAGTGAATTATAATAGGTTATATATGTTATTCTCTAACTTGCTTTTTTACATGCTATAGTGTATGAAAGTTTTCTATGTCAAAAATGGTTATCTGTAATTTATAAGTAGGGTGTGCAATATTTATCCAAGTGAAGGCTGTGACCTATTAGTAAGTTAAGAAATTAGTCTGGTGCAATTCTTCTAAGGCATTATAAAGGATATAGAATAGTAACCAAAACAGCAAGGTACCGGCACAAAAATGGAAACATATACTTACTGGTCAGAACAGAGAGCTCAGAGATGAAATTATCCTCATATTTCCATCTGATTTTTGACAAAACATATGCTGGGGAAACGAATCCCTATTCAACAAATGGTTCTGGGAAAGCCACACACTACATCACAATGTAAAATATATTTCATATTGTGGATTGCAGTAAAAATGAACTTTGATGGTACATTCAAATAGGGAGTAGGTCAATGATGTTGAAATGATTTCTGTAGGAGAGTGGACTCACCTATACTCCATCTTCCTCCTCTTCCCACCCTGACACTGTCCCCTCCATAATAATCATTGCCAATTTCTGTCATAGTCATTTGTATTATAAGGTGTACTGTTTGTGGTAGATTTTTGGCAGACCAAAATAGAAATGAAGGTTGGGGCCCCTTGCTCAGTGGTTAGGGTGCAGCCACGTAAACTGGGCCTGGTGGGTTTGAACCTGGCCCAGGCCTGCTAAACAACTATGACAACTATAACAACAACAACAAAATATCCAGATGTTGTGGTGGGCACTGGTAGTCCCAGCTATTTGGGAGTCTGAGGTTAGAGAATTGCTTTAGCCCATGAGTTTGAGATTGCTGTGAGCTGTGATGCCACAGCACCCTACCAAGGGTGACATAGTGAAAGTCTGTCTAAAAAAAAAAAAAAAATTTAAGAGTGTGCAAAAAATTCTTTATTCAATAGGCTTAGGGGTTGCTTATTTGAAAGTTCTATACTGGCCCTTGGAATTTCCTGACCGCTAACAGAGTCTTTATCTACCTGAGCCCTTGGGCCATGCTAGATAGTTAATGCTAACAATGTGACCTATGGTGCATACCTGTTTTTGTTTGCCTGAGCTTTTGAACTATGTGTACCAGTTTGACCTTTGGAGGTCTGAAGACTGAATAGCTGAAGTTAGTCATGTCAGTGCTCCACCAATTGACCACCAATAAACTCAACTGAGCTTCCCTAGTTGGCAACACTCATATATGTTGTCACATATTATTACTAGGAAAAATAGTGTCTTTGCAACTTCACCAGGAAAGGACAGCTGGAAACTTGGGCCCGCTTTCACCTGGATTTCATGCAATGCATCTTTTTCCTTCGTGGATTTTAACCTGTACCCTATTGCTGTAATAAACTTTAACTGTGAGGGGAAGAGCTTCTCTGAGCTCTGTGAGACCTTCTAAGTCATCAAGCCTAAAGACAGTCTCAGACACTTCACACAACCAAAGAGTGATTAGCCTTACCATTTTTTAACACCCACAAATTATCCCATTGTATGGATACACTATAATTTACTTTACCAATCCATTATTGATGAACATTCACTTTCTAGGTTGTTTTGGGTCTCCTGATAATGTGTAATCCTGTGTATTCAACTTTTTCAATGTATTAAAGCTATGATTCATACCGTATCTTTACAGATGGGAAAGTGTCTTTTCCACACACAAACATGTGTCTCATTTTTACTTGCATTTTATGATTATAATGTCTAGTCTGAATATTCAGTCATATGTACTGGAACTTTACAGTTCCTCCTTCAAGAATTGCCTATTCCATGTGTACCATTCAACATTCTAACAGAGCACATAGCCTTTTCTCATATTGATTTGTACTTTATTTTGGATAACTTGAGCAGGCTAGTAAATAAGCTTGAATTTTATAATATTTTAAAACAAAAGTAGTTATATTTTTCCTAGTGCTTGACAAAACTTGGCCTGAATGCTCCAAAAGTGTTGGAAGCAGGACTCCTGCCAAGACAGCATTAGAAAATAAGAGATTCATATACATACTTGTATATGTTGATTGCTTTAGAAATGGCTAAAACTGGGCATTGTCATGTAGTTTCAACTATTCATTTTGCTTAGCAAAACTCTTCTTTTTCTTCTAAGGTATTGCTGAATAATATTCAATTCCACTTTGGTCAAAGAAACTCTTTGGATAATGGAGAGTAAGAATAAAATGGCAAAGGAAAAGGTTTTACAATTGTTATGTATGTTTTTTTTAAAATAAAATGATCTGGTGAATGCATAAGTGCCTTATACTCAATAACTGAGCATCGGTTGTTTTTTATTCCCAATTATACAAAGAGTCAGTCTCATCTTTGGCAAGTGTATGACAACCAGGTTCACTGAGAGAAACTCATTTAATGTTAGGCATGCTTACCATGTGTGTGCAACCTAGTATACACTCAATTTAGTTGTATAATATACAAAAATGTATACTATATATCCATAGCAATTGGCTAGACTTCAGAGAGAGGAAAACAAGCCTGCAAGTAGTCAGTTGAATACTTGGAGAGGCATAAAAATCTTTGTAAGGACCCTCGGTCACCGTTAATACTGGAGAAATAGAGAATAACAAATGAAGCGTCTTTCAGCTTTTTTGAGAATGTTTTCTCCTTTAAATAAATGTTACATTACTCTTGGGGACTCAGCTATGCCTTATATGTATGTATTCCTTCTGAAACTGGGGCATTATTTTATAGGTTGGAGTATAGTACTGATAATTTGAAGTATTATTATTGCTGCTATTATATTATGAATATAAGTAATGGGTTATTGATGTCATGACTTAAGCTCTCATGTCTTTTAGAAACACGTAAATGCACTTGGGAGAAGGACCTACTCAGTAAACACACACACTGGCATATTTTAGAAGTCATTTACAGTTTATGAAAAAGCTTTCACTTCTGTGACTTTGCCTCTTTCTTACGAGGCCTTTGTGGGAGGCCGTGTATTCTGTATCTTTAGGGAGGACTAAATGGTGGCTTCCAGAGACGATGTGTACTGCCCAAACTTGCAACTGGTACAATAAACGATCAGATTGTTGTTCTTGATTCATTTGTTTATTCATTTGTTTATTCATTCAGGCCTATAATGTGTCTGTCAATCAGTCTGTAAATGGTAAAAACTATATTTAAATAAATATTTAAAAATATGTTTAATGAATACATAGTTCAGTCAAGGCACTTAGCCTGAAATCCTATGACTAACATGTATTGTATTCCTCGGTCTCAGAGAGATGAAAAGGTGTGGTCTCTCAGAGGAAGGAGTGGTGGCATATCTGGGGTGGGTTGGAGACGACCAGCACTGTCAAGGGTTATGATACTCAGTACTGTGGATTCCCATAGGGCATCTCAGAAGCAGGCCAGGAAGAAAGCTGCCGCTGTTCTGAGGAAGCCAGTTGACACTGGCCAGTAACTCTCCATATCCCTGTTAACCTCTTAGAATGCACAGGAAAGGGACACTGTCAGTCTCAGAAAAAGCCATTGCCTAAAAACTAAGCCTAAAATATACTTTCACACTCTGTGGGATAAACACATTTAAACTTTTTTTAATTGACATTTTAGTTTTATTTTGTTTCTGATCACATGACAATTAGGACTCAATGAACAAAGTTTAGAATGTACAGATACAAAAATTTTAAAGAGAATTAAAAACACACAATCTTAATCTTGCCATAGGTATATATGCCATATTTTCCCTCCTATGTGTATTATTTCCTAAATAAGACTACTCTGTATTAATAATTTAATTTATAGCCTTCTTATAGTAGCATTGTCAATTAGAGGTTTTCCTGACATTGTATCTGATTTGACATAGTTTCACTACTGCTGTGTGGTTGAACACTTCTTTTGATTATGGATTTTCCTAGTTATAAGCAGTATTGTTTCTAGATTTTTTTGTATTTTTTTATTATTTTGTTTTAATTACCAAGAATATTCTTTTCTTTTCTTTCTTTCTTTTCTTTTTTTTTTTTTCACAGGTTTTGGCTGGGGCCAGGTTTGAACCCATCACCCCTGGCATCTGGGGCCAGCACCCTACTCCTTTGAGCCATAGGCACCACCCCCAAGAATATTATTTTCCTCAATCAGAGCGCCATAAACTGAATTCTGAGTCAAAGGCATACCATTATTTAGCATTTGAAATGTGCTATCAAATTTGTTCTCAGAAATCTTATACCAGTTTATATTCCCACCAGCCTAGTCATGATTGGAACTTCAGCAGGTTTTAATCATCTTGTATATCACTACATATTAGGAACAGTAGCTCTTTACAATATTTGCTTCAGATATTTGTTTTGGTTTATTTTCTTTCATTACAACACATAATATTTTTAAAGCAGAGGCTTCTAATAGGTTCAAATTTATACATTTTTTTCATTGTACTTTCTTTCATTAGTGTTTTATTTTTTAATTTCAACTTTGAAAGTCATGAAGGATTTTTAAACAGCAGATGTAAATATCCCCAAACATCTTCCGTGTCAATAATATGGGCTATAGTGGGGACTGTTGTAGCAATGTATTGCTTCTGTAAATGATAATCTACTGGTCAGAAGTTGAAATTACATGCTGAGGATTTTAGCACATATGTCTCCTAGGAGGACAGTTACTTTACGTGATTTTAGAGAAATTAACATATTTGACTTTCTCCATTTTTTGTAAGATACAGGAAATTGGTTTTTTTTTTTTAATCCATCCAAACTAAGGTCAGAGTCTTTACAAACTACTTGTGATAGATTCTACTTTTAGATCGATTAGAATTAGCATATGAGTTAAAAACACTAAACATCCACAGTGGTGGACATGATTGTCTATTTTTTCTTTTGGAGTAATAATATGGAATATATTCATTTAAGCAGTGTTAAAAGACCTACCTTGATAAAAAGCTTATCTTTCATAAGTTGCTTGCATTCAAAATTATCCACTCACTTCATCTCACCACTTTTGTTTGAACAGAAGTACAGAATATAACTAGCCAGCTTGTCAGTTTGACTGCTTTCTCTGGATGCCAGATTTCAACATTCCATTGACCTCTGCAATACTGGATGCCATGACAGACCCTTTTCTCAACCAAATAACCATGTAGGACATTAATTTATAGACCTGTAGCAAGAAGGGCCTAAATTTCTAAATTTGCTTGAAAAATTCCTTTTTGTCCCTTGGTGAACAAAATGGAACATACTTGCCAGGATACATGGATACTTTGTATGGATTGGGTTAGTTTTTATAATGAAAACATATTCTGCTTAAAAATTGATATCAATCTAGAAGGAGTTAGATTTTGTTCAACATTTTAATCTGTGACTCTGATAAAGAGATGGCTTACTTGGCCAATTTATAGATGCTACAGTGGCTGATGTATATGATGATAGCTTCAGAATCTAAAATGATCCCAACAGGCTGCTGAAATTTTCTAAAATCCAGCAAGATTAAATGTAGTGGGAGTGCATACAAGATTCTACACTTGAGGGTCCTCAAGACCTCACCTGTGGATGTAGAATACAGGAAATAGGCAGCTGAAAATAGAACACTGGCTTGGCAGTTTCTGCTCTGTCCTCTTTAAGTACAACACCTCAATGTGAGACAACATTGTATAACTCCCTTGGAATTTTATGGAATTTGATCTCTATTAATAAGAGCCAAGCATCAAAAACAGAGAAGATGACAATTTCACTTTAGACTTTTAAGACAACACTTAGATTAAGGTTCTCAATCCTAGAGGCTTCCTTTAAGAAAGATTTGACAAATTAGAGCTCATTAGAAGCAAGTAATAGGAAATGAGTGGGCTTAAAGTCTGGCCATAGAGATATGGTTAAGGATGTCCATTCTTTGCCTTCTCCAACATGGGGAAAGTTCCTCACTTCTTTTTCATTTTCAAAATTCTGACACTTTTGGCCAGATATTTTGTAGACTAGCCCTCCATTGGGCCTCGTCTGAAGTATATTCATGATTGAATAATAGGTTTGTGCATTTTTGGCAAGAATTTTACAGCAGTGATATTTAGTCTCCTTCTCAGAGCATCATCCAGGAGGCACATGATATCAATAAGCCATATTATTGATGAGGTCGACTTCCATCATCTGATAATGGTGGAATCTACCAGGTATTTCCACTATTAAATGATTACTTTTTCCTTTGCAGTTAATAATTATCTCGTGTGAGGACACTTTAAGAATTCACAGATATCTGGTTTCTCATCAGCATTTCATCCACTAATTTTAGCATTCTGCTTATAGCAATTATTATGGTGTATCTGTCAAATGGTGATTTTCCATTTGCATCAAAACTTTCACAGTTATAATGATAGTTGAAATCCTACTACAGGGAAGAGTTTCCCCTTTTCCTCCAACTTAATTATTGGTTCAACTATTTTTATATCACTCTAGATATAAAAATCAGTATAGCTATATTTCATTGATTCTATAACTTATAATCCATTTTCCTCTGGATTTGATTACAGGAATTACTTCAGTTTGGCTCTGATGTTTTGTCTTTTCAAAAAAAAAAATTTGACACATACTCAACATTTTTTTAAGCACTTAATTTCTAGTACCATAAGCTATTCCAGGATTACCTGCTATTTTTTTTCCGCCAAGTCCTAGTCCTGGAAAGTCATGAAGGATTTAATGGAGTCAGCATTTCTCCAAGAAATCCTGGTTTCTTTTACTGAAGAATGCCATTTAAAAATCAAGATCTGGGTGTTAGGTGTGTTTGTTGCTACTGAGTTGTTGTTTTTTTCTAGGCCCTCTCAGCAGAAAGAACTAGGAAATATACTATGTACACACACACGCACACATACACACATACACATCAGTTTCTATATCTGTCTATCTGTAAATATTTTAGAAGCTGAGTTCCTACTGATACTTCTGATTCCAGTTCACCACTACAGAGCTGTTTCTAACCTTGACTCTTCCTTCCGTTAGTGGCAAAACTATATCTCATTTGCCACAACATACCACATTTATTTCATCCCTGACATACAGTCACGGAATCACTAATACTTCCATGAAAAACAAATTTAATAACGAGTATATAATATTTGTGTAAAGTTCTTTTTGTCTTTTGACTTAGCGTATATTATCAAAAAGTTGTCTTCTAAACTGACTGGTCAGTTCTTTTATTCCTATCCCCTTTAGCATGGCTGTGTGTAACACAGTTAGGTTAATTTGTTACTGTGTAGATTACATTCTGGGTTCCTCCCTCTTCTAGTCAATCTCCATTATTTACTTTTGTATACATGTGAAACAGGAGCATGGTTCTACAACTCAGAATCAGAGCAAAAGCTCCGGGTACTACGAGAGATTCCCAGACACAGATTCTCATCCTCCCTTCCTTCCTCCACCTCTGTAACTCCTGTAAATAACCAGTCTTACTAGTGTCTGGTTTATCCTTACTGTAATTTTCCCCCCCCAAATAAGCAGATATATGCGTATCTTCTTATTTTCCCTTCACACTTCCCCCCAAATAGTAGCCTACTACAGGTGGTTTTTTATCATTTTCATTCTTCACTTATCAATATATTCTGCTGTGTCAGTCATGGAGCTCTTTTTCATTCTTTCCAACAGCTGCCTACTATTCAGTTGTGCTGATGTACTGTAGTTTATTCAACCGCTTTTCTGGGCATGGGCATTTAGGTTGTTTCACACATTTTATAATCACAAGGAGTGGTGCAATTAATAACCTCGTAGGGGGAATCTTTGCCTCATTGGAGGTGTAATTACAGGGTAAATTCTAGGTGCTATTCCTGGGCTCAAAACAACTGCATATGCAACTTTTGTTAAATAGTACCAAATTTTCCTCCAGAGAGGTTGCACCAGTATGCCTTCCCACCAGCAATACACAAAAACACCTATTATCTCACAGGTTTACTACCAAAATGTGTTGTCATACTTGTTAATTTTTCTGATCTGATTGGTATTGTTATTAAGAAATAACATCTTAGTGTTTTAATTTGCACTTGCCTAGTCATGTGTGAGATTGAACATCTTTTTATGTTTTAAAGACCATTTTATAGTCTTTTGTGAATTATCTATTTCTGTCTGCTTTCTATCTTTCTTGAGTCCTCAGTCTCTCAATTTTAAAAAGCTCTTAAAATATATAGTATTATCACAGTTTTGTGATATATGTTGCAAATGTTTTTTCTAATGTGTTAGTAATATTTTGACTTTGCTTATGGTGTTTTTGCCATGAGAAGGGGGAAAAAAACTTCATTGAGCCAGACTTAATCAATCTCCTTTTTTGAATTTTGATTTTGAACCATAGTTCAAAAATATTTTTCTGTATTTAGGTGTAAGAGGAATTTACCATGAATTTATCTTATATGTATATGTCTTCATATTTCAAATTTTGATAGATCTGGAGATCATTCTTACATATCATTAATCCAATTTTATTTATTTCTAAATGGCTACTCAGTATTGTTATTACAAAGTTTGCCTTTGCTCAAGTGATTTCAGCTACAACCTTTATTATATTTTAAATTTACTTATGTACTTGGGTCTATTTCTGTTTTTTTCCCTAATCCAATTATGTGCATGTCTTCTCATGTGTTAACATAATACTATTTTAATAACAGAGACATATAGTATTTTTTTAATGTCTGCCAGTTTTTCTTTCTCTTTTTCTGGGCATTTGTCCACGTTTGGAATCCCATATGAAATTTGGTATTAACTTGCTTAACCTCCATTTAAAAGAGCTCCAGCTTCAGAGTTTTAATCTAAGCATGAAAGCTGTTAGAAGACAAAGCTTAGTTCAATTATTATTTATATATTTATTCATGTTTTTATTTTATTTTATAACTGCTCCAGTCAACGAAAAGGTAACGCGTAACTTTATTGAGGTCCCAGATTGAAGGCGCTTGGGCAGGAGGCTGCCCTATGGAGAAAGGAGGAGGGCCTTATTTGACCACCTTCTTAGGAGGCAGGTGGTTGGTGTGGCCACGCTTCTGCTTGCAGCAGTTGAAAGCTCAGGGTTGCAGGCCAGCATAACATTTGCGGCAGATCAACTTGTCACAGTTGTATTCCTGGGCAAGTGGGAAAAGGGGAGACTCGATGCTGGCACTTCTTCATGAAGCACCAAGCACAGGGCAGACTCTTTTTGGACATTGTAATCTGAAGGAGTGCAGCTGTCCTCAAGCTACTTGCCCACAAATATCAGATGTTGCTGGTCAGGCAGAATGCCTCCTTGTCTTGAATTTTGGCTTTTACATTCTCTATAGTGCCCTGGGGCTCATCTCAAGGGTGATGGTCTTGTCCGTTAGAATCTTCACAAAGATCTGCATCTCAGCATCTACTGTTCGGTCACCTTCTTGAAGAGAAATAAGGCCTACTTCAAAGTTTTTAACACTTACCTGTGTGTTCAAAGTCAAAATGTGTGGCATTTTGATCTGTGGAGATATTCAAGCATTGCTAGACTGGACTGGTACTTCTCGGACTCCAGTGTACACATGAACCACCTGAGGATTTTGTTTAATCTAATCATCTGAGGATATTATCTAGTTGTCCGAGACCATTGTTTGATTTATTAATAAACATTATTGTGAAGATAGAAGGATTCAACAATCACTGAAACCTTTGGGCACAACCTACCCAAAGCCCCATAATTGATATTGGGACGAAAGTCAAATACAGCGAGAATCTTTCAAAATAAAAATCATAGAACTGGTTTTAAATCCAAGTTTTGCCATTTCTTTGGCAACTTCGAGCAATTTTATCAACCTGCCCAAACACTAGTGTTTTCATCTATAAAACGAAGAAAATCATAGAATCTAAATGACATAACCTCTGGAAAGCACTTAGCAGAGTACTCCCTAAGTGGTTGCTATAATTACTGAAAGTTCATGCTCATTTGGGGATAGACCAATTCCACAGACCCTTCCTCTCAAGGTTGCCTCTCCTACCCATTTGATGATGAGGTCCTGTTATCTATGAAGGATTAAGCTTCATTGCCCTTGTAGAAAGCTTTGAGTGACCAGCCATAAGCTCTGTCAGAAACATAGGAGCCTGTGATTTTCACTTGAGATCCTCAGATACAGATAGCTGATACAGCAGCCCTTTGAAAGGCAAAAACCTTGTGTTTTGTGCACTTGGACCATTATCATTCTTAGTTTAACATGTGGCATGTGGAATACATCATTTTTTTCCCTAGACTTTCATTAAGCAGATTATTAAGTAAGAAGAAAATCTTATCTTCTGGGAATGTGTTTTGCAGCCACTGGCTATGCCAAAATGCCCCTGAGTTAGTTAAGCACACCGAGTAGTTGCCCTCCATTTATAAAGGTTTTTCTGTATGATAGCTCTATATTATTTCAGCCAGAATTGTGCTGATTTTCCTTCTCTGTTCTATGAAGTCTGATACGTGATGTATACCAGCCTCAAAAAATGCATTGAAGATGTACCTCCCTGCCAAGATAGTTTCTTTTGGAAGATACACAGGGGGTAACATGCAGCCATACATAAGAAAGAGGAAAAATAGAGTTCTTTATGATATAACCATGTAAGTTTATATCAACAGAAGCAAGTAATGGGGTTATAGTAAAGTTTCAATGAATACTTATTTAAAAAATGAATAGAAGGGTAAGTTAATTACTTAGGTAGATATATCTGCAAGAGTATTTTAAACTTGCATATACTTGAGTGACTACAAAGCCGTATGTTACAAATTTTCTACTGAAATCTCCTTAATTAGAAGAGCTACATATTATTTGGGGATCATTCAACATTGCTCCCTCCGTTTCTTTTTTTACATATATACCATTGCTGTGTTAAGCAGCTAGGGACTAATAAATGACTCTCCCAGACATTTCTTTCTGCAAAGGTAGCAGATGCACACAGGGAATCAGTTACTTAATTCGCCTAATCACCCATTTCTTTCCTCCTTCTTCATTCTGTGCTTGGAAACTTCAACATTCCCCAGTGTGCTAATAGCTGACCCTGGAAACTGGCAGAAACCAAAACCGTCTCTTGAAAGCAGCAGGCGCCATATGGTTGCTTCAAGGATGGTGGGTGACCCTGCCAAGTCTCCTGCAAGGGGATTTTACAGAGCAGAGAGGCAAACGCGTCCCTTTAAATGTTAGTCATTGAGCCAGAGAGAAGAAATCACCTTCCTGATGAAAGGCAGTTAAAATACTTTTCAGCCTCTGATCTGCAACCTATAGGAAGTTTTGTACAATGGCAGCTCAATGCCAAACATTAAAAATAAATGTAATCATCAGATGATTAGCTCCGAAAAAAACTTCCCTCAAAAATTGATAGAGCTGTCAGATACCATCGAACAAACATATGCATATTTGAAAACAGGACGACCAAGAGTAAGTTTGCGCGTGTGAAGCCAGAACTATCCTACGTGTGTGAGGCTAGCAGAGGCTATGACATAGCATATGAAGTCAATGGTGGAGTTGTTATTATTTATACATGAGTAAAGATTACAAATGCAAGCCCCAGCTCAGATCTCTCACCCCCTGGATCTGTGAAACCTGTCACTCAGTCTCCCGCGGTGTGTCTTCCTGTCTCCGAGCCATTGGACCACCTGCTGCCAAGACTCTCATCTACTGCATCGCCCGAAGGCCTCGATGATAACAGCATTGATTCCAATGTACATCTAATTACTTCTCATAATCTATTCATTTCACAATAGTGTAGTGAAACATCTGTCACATCATAAACTCTTTAGTAGCCTTATCAAACCACCAAAACACACTCTGCTGCCAGTTGGCAGTTTCCTCGGTTTCCCGTTTATTAATATGATGCAAACATTTCTAGTCCTTTTTGCAGCTTTAGATGAATTTCCCAAATGACCAGTGAAGCAGAACTGGGTAAAACTGCAGTTTGAATGTCTGTATATTACCTATTGAGGGACAAATCCGGATGTCACATGGAAATCAGTTGAAATAGCATTGTTTCCTTGGAGGAATCATCCCTAAATAAAGCTCTTTCATTCATAACAGTGAAAGACAGGGCTCCATCGTTGGCTTCCATGCACCTGATTAATTTACTAAAATAAGCCATTGGGATATTATTGCCTTTGACTAGGATATTGCACAGGAAAGGCTTTTACCTTCCTATATTTAACTTTACCTTTGGGAAAACTATGCTCTTTCCTTTTTTTTTTTTTTTGTTTTTAATTTCTCTCTTCATCCTTCTCTTCCTCCCAATTCTCTTTCCTCTCTACCCTTTTGTAGAAAAGTCTAATAAAGAGACCGATCAACCTAACATGTCATAGTTGGCCAGCAAATACTGCTACTATCTGGTGATAAACTCTACACAATGTTCTGTACACAATACAAATACAGCATCCTTCACAAAAGGGATCTATCAGCAGGTCCTGGGTGTTGGTGAACTTACTTCGACTCGTCCTTTAAGCCCCAGTTGAACGCACATTCTTAGAGCAGCTCTCCCAGGGAGAATTACTCAGTCTTTCATTTATTAGCTCAGAACAGCTTGCTTTCTCTATTCGTGCACTTAACATGAGACTTGAGGACAGTTGTTGTGCATATTTGCCTTTTTCTACCTGACAAATTCTTCAAAGAAAAAGGCTATGACTTGTTCATTTTGAGCATGTGTTCTTGGCAACTTGCTGAGTGCCTAGCACCCCAGATGATGTCAAATAGATGTAGAAGATTTTCCAGTTCTCTTAAGAGAATTAAGAAGATGCAATTCTCATTCTCAGGTACTTCATATTTGTTGTGACCATTGTCGGTATCATTCCCTGTATCCTGCTCTAATAATAATAGAGCTTGGCTCGGCGTCTGTGGCTCAATCAGCTAAGGCGCCAGCCAGTACACCTAAGGTGGCAAGTTCAAATCCCCAGCCCGGGCCCGCCAAACAACAATGATGGCTGCAACCAAAAAATGGCTGGACGTTGTGGCAGGTGCCTGTGGTCCCAGCTACTTTGGAGGTGGAGGCAGGAGACTCGCTTAAGCCCAGGAGTTGGAGGTTGCTATGAGCTGTGATGCCATGGCACTCTACCCAGGGGGACAGCTTGAGGCTCTGTCTCAAAAAAAAAAAAAAATAATAATAATAGAGCTTACATGTGCCAAATGCAATCCTAATTACTTCAAATATATCAGCTCATTTCATTCTTACAATAACCTTTATGAAGTAGATGCTATTATAATCCACATTTTAGGGCTAGGGACTTAGAGATGTGGAGAGAGTGAGTGCCTTGCCCAAGGTTACACAGCTGGTAAATTATGGAGCTCGGCAGTCTGGCTCAAGTCCCTTTTCTTAACTTGCACTGTATAGCCTCTTCAGTAGCTAAATTACCCTCCTGTGGTCCTCCTGTTTCTCACATCATCTGATCTAGTAACTCTTTCTTGAGAAATTCCAGAAGATCCATCGAGATATAAGGTCGTTTTCCCAAGATGTTCACTTGGGTTTATAGAATGTATATGTGGCCCTCTTCACTTCATGGTGTAAATTCAGCACAGTCTTTTTTTAGCTTTCTTCTCTATCTTTAGTACAGATCTGAGAAAATTCTTAATACAACCATCAATTATTACTGACATAGAAAAATCCTTACAGGAAGGCATAGATATTAGAAGCTTCTGTGGATATAGTCCTGGAATCCACCAGAACATAAATTAATTTCTTGCAAATCAGTCAATAGTCACAAAATAACAACTTGTGGCCATTATTATCCCAGAGTGGATTTAGTGCAAATGACCCAGAGAAGAAAAATGCCGTATCATACACAGATCCTCTGAGATAACAATTCCCTGAGAACCCAAGTGTCAAAGCTAGATCAACTGTTTGCTATTTGTCTTTATTTGTTGTCTCTCCATATAATGTATAGCTTATACCTATGTATATCAAAATAAAATACAATGCATTTAATTTTTTTTATTTTTTTATTATTAAATGATAGCTGTGTACATTAATGCAATCATGGGTACAGTGTGGTGTTTTCACATACAATTTAAAATATTTTCATCAAACTGGTTAACATAGCCTTTATGTCATTTTCTTAGTTATTGTGTTAAGATGTTTGTATTCTACTGTTAGAAAGATGCCTTGTACCTTTGTAAGATAAACCATAGAGGTGATACCTCGAATCACCCTCCCTCTACCCATCCAATCTCTCTCCTCCCCCTCCTCCATCCCCATATTCTTAGGCTATAATTAGGTTATAGCTTTCATATGAAAACTATAAATTAGTTTCACAATAGGGCTGTATACATTGGCTACTTTTTCTTCCATTAGCATCTCATCAGAGTACATAGCTCTGTGAATTATAACCTGCTCTATTATGAAAATTATAAAACCTGGAAGGACCCTGTTTTGGCATGGCAGAAGAACTGAATGAAAATTTTCCATCGTGGTACACGAGAGGGGCAGAGATCCATGGTGAATGTCCTGGACTTAGTATGCACACATAATGCATGAAGGAGCTTCAAGAGAAATGTTTGCAAGAATTAACAGAATGGCAAAAGAGAGGCTGTAAAGATCAATGATTAATAGTTAGGATCTGACTTCAGATAAACCTGGGTTTAAATGTCTGGTCTGCTTCTTAATCCGTGAGTGAATGATCTTTGGCAAGTTACTTCCCTAAAACCCAGTTTCTCCATCTGTTTAATGGATGTGATAGCAGTCCCAGGCCCAAAGGGCTAAAGGATAGAAAACACATGTAAGGAGACTGTTGTGGATGAACGTTAGTTAGTGTTGTTATTATCACTGCAGGTGCAAAGCATACTGTTCTACCATGTACCCCCACGTCAAAAAGAAAATGGAAACTTAAAAGAGTCAAGGAATTTGAAGTCAAGACTATAAATTTTTTCCATTTCTTTATATTTAAAACTAAGAATAAATTGTGAGAATCTTTGAATAATTTACTGGGATCTAGAAAAGTATCTTCAACCAAAGGTTCTACTTTTTTGGACTGTTAGCTGATAGGTCTGTGAGTTATATCCAATATTATAGAATTTAATTCAACTGATTATGTGTTAACCAGCTTCCAAGTCTAAGTTTCTGAGAGTGAAGGATGTAAAATAATAAGTCACAGCTGTTTCTCTGAAGCAACAGTCTAGATAAGGATGAGGAATGTCCCCAAGTGAAAATTCTAGAAAGCAACACAGTGTGGCCAAGCCATTGGGTATAGACAAGGGGCCAGTGGGTGATTCCTGAGGAGGGCAGCACAGAGGGATTCACATGGAAAGCGCCAGGCATGGTTGAAAAGGGAGCTAAACACTGACAAGGGGATAAGAAACATGTTAAGAGGTGACAGAATAACACAGTTCTGCAATTCTTGAAAATTAAACTTTTATTTGGAGATGCAGAATAACTTACAGTCCTGGCTTTTGTACACTTTTAATATCTGCAAACATATTTGTATAACTTTGCATATTCATTCTATACAGTCCCCTTCCAGACTTATGCCGTTCACGTACATGAAGACACAAAAATTAACTAGCGGATTAATAAGTTAAAAGAATGAAAAATTGAAAACTCTCTTTGATATAGTTTTTAAAAGTAGTTAACTGGAATCCTTACACGTCCGCCTGCTGAAGAAACATCCTCTTGTTAGCTACGCCTGTGGGAGAGGAAGGTGTGGGAATATGATGGTCTTTTAATGTGACTCAAAAAAAGAGTTGGCATTTTTGGCTCCTGGCTATGTTTTATGTTCTTAAGAAGGTTTCCTCTCCATCTTGTGACTTAGCTTGAAGACCAAATGATCACCATTTTTGTATCTCTTTTTCCTATGTCTCCAAAGCAGCCACTGTTACTGCTTTTATGGGACTTACAAGAGACAGAAGTGTGGGCTGGGCACCCATAGCTCAGTGGTTAGGGTACCGGCCACATGCACCGGGGCTGGTGGGTTCGAACCTGGCCCAGCCTGCTAAACAAAAACAAAGAAACAAACAAAAAAATAGGCAGGCATTGTGGCAGTCACTTGTAGTACCAGCTTCTAGGGAGGCTGAGGCGAGAGAATTGCTTGAGCCCAAGAGTTTGAGGTTGCTGTGAGTTATGGCACCATCATACTCTACAGAGGGTGACAAAGTGAGACTCTGTCTCAGCAAAAAAAGAAAACAAAAAAAAAAGAAAGAAAGAAAGACTTGAGCCCAGGCTTCCATGAATGGGGGTGGGAAAATGTGAAGCTGTGGAAGAGGGCATTATTTAAAAAAAGATAGCAAGCTATGAATTAAGGAAAATGAAAATTGAAGTGAGAAGTTGGAAAGATAGAGAATGTGAATACAAAAAGGGAAAATTCTAACTAACTAAAATTTACCTGGAGGCTGTAATGCTCAAAATTATGGGTGATGCAAAGTCCAATGAAATACTGCATCTGTCTGCCGGGATTCTTAGGGTATGGGGTAGAATAAATGTGCACACCAGAAATTTCAGACAGAATAAAGAAGTACCATGAAAGCACTCTCCACAAGGTGGACTCAGGAAACAGGAAGGAGAGATAAATTCTCACATCTAGCAAACTGTCACAGGGATCTGTATTTTGACCAGGGTCATGAAGAGACAGGGCTGTGATAGATGAACATGAAATTAGAAGTGATAGGACTTTGCCGGTGGAGAGTGCAAAGATGTTGGGGAAGGGCACGGATAGACTGCCTGGATCTGTCCTTCGTCCACTCATTCCATAAACATGTCCCCACACCTCCTCTGAGTCACAGCCTGGTCTCTGTACAAAGTCTTTCCAACATTACTAAAACCAGAGTGTGTGGTAGAGATTAGAGCTAGAATGCAAAGGCTCAGGAAAGCCATAAAATAATCCTGAGTTTTGTTCTAAGCTTTCTGTAACTATGTCCCATTCCCTCAAGTGGAAAATGGCATCATCAGACATGTGTTTTAATACATACATACATATGTACAAAGAGAAAGGGATCTTGAAGAACTTTGGTGAGTGTGATCTTTTCAGGGGCAGGAAAAATCTTGGCTTTATCAAACTCACAGAATCCAAATAGCCAGTAGCTAGTGTGGACAAATTCATCATTAATGAATGCCAGAATTTCTCAGTTTTAAGTCTTCAGCTTCTCAGGCATACAGGCAAATGGACCATCCTTTCTCACCTCACATGATGATATTGTGCGACCTTTATGCTTAATGGTAAGCACCTGTAGAGATAAGAAGTAATTTCTTCATTAGAATGTTATCAAATCCATGATAAGAGCACACTTCACTATGCCTGCGGCATGACCAGCAAACCAGAGAAAGCAAGCAGGGGCTGTAACTTACCAGTGCACCAGCCAGGTCTGGGCAATGGAAGGAGAGAGTAAGGGGCTTTCGGGGGATTGTGGAGTGATGCGGCCATTAACCCCATGTCAGGCCCCAACCTGGCCTTCTAAACATCCCTGGGATCTATTGCCATCCTCTGCATCTCTGTCAAGAATTGCTGATTTAAATATTTGTAGTCTTAACATCAGATCTACATTCTTAGCAAATTTTGAAGTAAGCTATCCAGTATTGCTAACTGTGGGCACTGTGCTATATATGCTGTATATGTAGTATTGTTGACTGTAGGCACATCACATCTCTAGGACTTACCCATCTTGTATAACTAAAGTTCAAATTCCCTTTAACTAATACCTTCCTGTTTTCCTTCCTCCTGCCCCTGGCAACCACCATAAGAAGGTAGATGCTATGTAAAGGGTTCTTATCACACAAAAACACACACAAAATAATAATAATAATGATAATAGAGTGGGAGGAGATGCATGCAGGTGATAGATAGGTTTATGGCATAGATAGTGGTGATGGTTTCACAGGTGTAAATGTATCTCCCAAATAAGTTTTATTCATTAAATGTGTGCAGCTTTTTCTACGTCGATAGAATGGTTTAAATGAAAGTTGAAGTGTAAATATTAGTAATCTTAGATTCTGGTTATTTCACTCTACTTCTGTACCCAGCAAAGATGGAAATGTCTTTAGTTTCCTTATTGTCTTTGAACATCACCATTCGGTAACCACCTCAGTCTTCACTTCTCCTGAGACTATGATCCCAGAATTATAGTTGTTGGTTTTCACCTGCACTATTTAAAAATCTTAGCAGCATATTCATTCTCTCTTTTAAATATATATATTACCCATAGTTGATTTGCTTGATTAGTGACAGAAAATTATAGCTTAAATCTTGGTTGGGCCACAAATTGGTGGAGAGAGACAGCAAGTTACTTACACTATATTGTTTTTCTGGCACTAAAACAAGGAATGGCAGAACTCCTCCTGCTTCACAGGAGGGCTCTGAAGATTGTGTATAGTATATTTAAAAGTATTTACTAAAGTAAAATATGCTTAGAAAATGCAATTCATTTAAAGAAATAATAATATTAGTAGTAGTAGTAGTAATAATATTAGTGTTCTAATGCACTGATGGTACAGGAATTTCAGGTATTATTTTCTCTTTCAGGAGTGATCACCAAATTTCTATCCACTATCCAGATTCTGCCAAGAATAATAAGGAGTTCTTCATCTTTTTATGCCTTCAAAAATATTTGATTAATAACTATTGGGTGCCAACTATTGTTCTAGACACTGGAGGTATAGCAGCTCTGAAGGTTATTGGGAAAATATTGGATAATGATAGGTCAATTATACATTATAATTGTGATGATTGCTTTTATTATAAAATTAGTAATTTTTATATGTTAAAAAGTAAAAAGAGATCAGCTTTGAGCTAGTTCAAATGAATTCTCTTTGTTTGAAATCTATTGCAAAAGAAATTTCTATTTTGGCTAAACCAATGTACCAGCTGTAGGAGAAATTGTTTTTATTTCATCTGTAAACAGTGACTCATACAATTTGTTGAATGCTCATCTTTGCTATACTCTATTCACCATGTGTTAGTTGAAAGGAAAATGATGGCGGAGGGAAGGAGAGGAAAAAAGGTAAACATTTATTGAATGCAAAATTGTTCTAGGTGATTTTAACCTAGAATCTTACACATGCCTCTCCTGTCTTTTCTTGTAAAGTACTGCATCCCACAATGATTTCCTCTGCTGTGAAAGTTTGTGGTGGATCAATGATAGTGCATGGCTCTATCTTGTACTGTAACTTAAAAAACAACAACAACAACACCTTAACATGCTTTTCCCATTGAATCCAGTGGGAAGAGGATTTCGTAAGGTAAAGTTGACACCAGATACACATTCCCCAGTGGCTCCAAGGCTGTGGTTTCCTGGAGAGACCAGGTCACAAGTCAATCAAAACAACCGACATTTTACCTCTTTCACTGCTGAATGCTTTCACGGGCCCTGTCCCCTTTCCTCTAACTTCTTTCACTCCCGTGTTCAGCAGGTGGTTCCACTTCATTCTACCAGGACTTCATTCTGTTGTTAATTCTAGAATAGGATTGACTCCGAATTTTGACTATCATGAACCATACCCAAGAGGATTTCATTTCTGAAGTACCCGCGGGACTTAATTAAAAGCTGTTTTCACCTCTAATGTGAACTCAAGGCATGGAATCTAGTGGTGGCGCTATGGGAGGTCCCTGAATAAAACATTTGTTCAATATAATTTTCATTTATAAGACAGTGTGTAGACCATTGTTTTAATATTTAGTGACTCCTGACTTAGAAGAAATTCAGGAAATGGATTTCAGACATCCCTCAGTCGTTTGTTCTAGGAGTGTTGCCTGCCGGTATATTCTTTCCTCTGGCCAGAGCTTGCCAAGATTCATAAAGAAGTTTTTCATTATTTCATGTCTTCAAAAATTATTTAATTAGTACTTACTATGTGCCAGGGACTATCGTAGGCACTCAAGATAATGCCATTAATACATTAGACAGTGAGGTCCCTGTCTATTAGTCAAGGAAGACATAAGAGAAATAAATAAGCAAGACAATTTCAGATACTTCTGTATATTAAACATGTGACTATACATATAAGGGGAGTATAGAGGGCAAGTTTCGGAAAGGCTGATCTGTGGAGGTGATGCTTAAGAAGAAACTGGCAGGGTAAAGAAGCTGGGAAAGAAATTTTCAGGCAAAAAGAAATACAAATGCTCACTCAAGGAACAAAGAGGAAAACGAACAATGTACAAATAGCATCCGAGAAGTAGCTAGCAAAGAGATCAAAAGGACTGTGTAGACCTTGATAAGATATATGAATTTTATTCTAAATATGACAGTCAACAACTGGAGAGACTCTAAGCATTGACATTAATAACATAATTTCCCATAGAAAAAGCAGCTGCGTGGAAAATGGTCTGCAGGGGGCCAAGAGTGGGTGTGATGAAAAAGTGAGTGGTGGTCCAGGCCAGGCACAGCGGCAGCCCGGCCCACCATGGTGGCAGCAGCAATGGAATGTGACAGGCTGAGCTGGGATATATTTGGGAGCAGAACTTGACAATAGGTTAGATTCCAGATCAGGAATTGACTGATGATAAGAAACTTCCTGTCATAGCTTTAATGGGGCTACAGGACAATTTGTTATTTGCCCTTGTATCATAGAGTAAGAGAATGAATGAATGAATGAGTGAATTCACTCCTTTCTTCCAGATGAGTGTATCTCTCCTCTCTTTAGGCAATTACTCAGGCAACAAAAAAGCCAAGCTCTTTCCTGTCGTGGGTGGTGCACCCACATCTTGCTCACCTGGAAGGTCATGAATATGGATTGTTCCT
The DNA here is from genome assembly GCA_963574575.1 of Galagoides demidoff. Lineage (NCBI taxonomy): Eukaryota > Metazoa > Chordata > Mammalia > Primates > Galagidae > Galagoides > Galagoides demidoff. The sequence continues at coordinate 39,095 of CAUYQV010093555.1, read as the reverse complement.
CCTCTGTAGAGGAAAAGACGTGTCCTTGAGACACTATGTTTTTTCTCACTGCGTCCTTCCTCACAGCTCTCCGTCAGGGACTCCACTGGTCAGTTTGTGGTTTCGGTAGCGTTTGTGCTTTTGTTTGGAAATGAAGGCAGTACAGCGTCAATAACAGTTATTATTATACTGAGGCAGTGGATGGAAAGCGCTTAGCACAGGCGCTCACAGCAGGTGTGTGATAGACAGGAGCCATTGTCATTTAAAATACTTCACTGGCTCCAGTGATCCTCATTGTGGCTTTCTCATTTTAAACTTGTTGGTACTTTTTTCTAGAAGAATTTATTGAAAGAAAACTTTTGTTCTATGATTTTAATATGATTCAAAAGGTGGACAAAGCAATGTGGTCAGCGGATTCAGCACTAGGGTGCTGACTCAGAAAGGACTCATTGTGCCACCCTTCCCTGACCTCTCACCACGCATCAGACGTTCTGCTTTATGGCAAAGGTAGAAGGTGAGTGTGACACACTTCCTGCCATTGAGAGCCTCCAATCTAGGAGAAGAAATAGAAACGCAATTAAATAAGTACAATATAAAATGACCCTAATTACAGGTACTAAAAGGCCATCCAGAAAAGAGTGTGATTGATTATGTCCATTGGTGGGGGGAGGGGTGGGAGGGGAAAGGATGAGAAAAAGCTGCACAAAGAAGGTGAAACTTGAGAAGGATTTCCAAATATGGCCAAGAAGATAAGTCTGGTAGGGCAGCCTGGCCAGAGAGAACAGCATATGTCACCAACTCATCTGAGAGTCACTTAGGCCAATGTTCTCATAGACCAATAATAATGTCAGGACTTTATTACCACAGTAGAATTTCATTTCTATTTGGCAGTGGATACTGGGGGTACTGATGCTAATAGGTGAGCATTTGCTGAAATATTTTCAACAGTATACCCATTGTACTGGATTTTAACAGATATTATAGGAAAATTTAATTATCTGGTCAAAACCAGAATTAAACAGCCCTTTGAAATACCGTATCATTGAAGTCCTTACTATGCCAATAGGCCAAGTGAATCACATGCAGGAAAAGAGGGTGTGCAGTGTTTCCACACATGCTGACTCGTAGAGTTCTTTCTACTGCTGAGCTTTCATGAATAGTGTCTGAAGAACAGAGTTTAACAGGATAATAGACCCAAACATTTATGTTTAAAATTAATTTTGGTTCTAGGCTCTTTCATTCTTAAGGTGATTATCTGAAAGATAGAGCTAGTAGTATGCCTTTCTTCAACTTTTCTCACACAATTACCACAACCATCATTTGTCCTGAGAACAGAGATGTTGGAAAAGGAGGTTAGATGGCACCTTTCCCTAGATGGCCAGCCTAGCTCTGCCAGGACTGTGTGCCAAAGGATGCACACAGAGTGGCTCGCGTAACAGAGTTTACTTCCTTCTAGTTGGGAAGTCGGAAGTCCCAGGTCAAGGTGTCAGCAGGATTGATTTCTTCTGAGGACTCTCATTGGCCTGCAGATGGTACCATCTCCCTGGGTCTTCACATGGCCTCCTACTGTGCATGTCTGTGTCTTAATCTCCTCTTCTAAAGAAATCAGTCATAATGGATTAGGAATGACGCCAGTGATCTCATTTTAACTCACTTTCTCACAATCCTTATCTCTCTACATAGTCACATTATAAGGTACTGTGAAATAGGACTTTAACATATGTACCAGGCAGGGAGACGCAATCTAGCCCATGATACTCTGGTCCCCAGAATTTCAAACTCAAGACTGCCTATTACTCAAAGCTCATCAATAGTATAAGAGAATAATCATAAAGTAAAGACAAAGCTAAATCTAGTGTGCCAAGCCAATATTGAGCTCCATGTTTACACCATACCCTATGCTAGAAACAGAGACATCAAGGCCCTTGGTCCTCACAGAGTGACAGTCTAGTGTGAGTGCTGTCAAGTATCCTCCGAAAAATAGTCATGAACAATCAAATAACTAAGTGAACTCAGAGCCCCACTAGTGGTTGGCCAATGCCGGAGGACTGTTGCATCATCTCACCAGGAGCATCAGCTGGGTGGACTCTGCACCCTCTCCACTGAGGATCCCACAGACACAAGAGTGTGTAGACATCCATCTTTCTGGGTTTCATGCCTATACCTGACTGTTAATTGATCTATTATATCTTTAGCAAGCCTACCTCTCACACCACTCTGTCTCATGACTCTGCTCATAAGTAACATTCTCTGTAGACCTTCTTCTACCAACTCCAATCACAGAGTTTATCACCCTGAAGTCCCCACGGCACTTTTTGCCTCCCATGACATTCTAATTGCCTATCTCCTTGGTTCTCCTTCATTCGGCAAGAACCTCGGTAGAACAGACCATGCCTTGTTCATGTTACTAGCCTTGGAAGAGCCCAGTTTTCACATTTATTAGTAACTCTCTGGGTAAATAGATGATTAAGAAGAGAAATTTCTCAAATGTCTGTATTTAATAAAATCATAAATACTAGAGATTAAAAAGAATATTACAGATGATATGGTCCAGTTATTCATTGTGATTTCAGGTCACTAAACTTGGTGTCCTACAACTTCTCCTTAGTATCTGTACCTACTGAGCAAGTAACTTAGCTATTCTGAATCCTATGAGAAACATAAATTACAACAATTTCTTCTCGAGGTGTGGGGTAGATTAATGAGATGATATTTGTAAGAAGAAGATTATAAATTCAAGGGCACTATCCAAATGTCAGTTACCATTATTACTATTGCTGTCAACATTATTATTATTCAATAAAGAAGGAAAAAAATACTACCATATAGCCTGTACAAAATCTCCTCCATGTACCTATCCATCTTCTGCTAGACCTTGGTCTCTTTGAATGACAATTTTTTTCCATTCCCTCATCTGTTTCTCATTTAAAATAATTTCACATTTTATTACTACATCTTTTTCTCTTCCCTTAATATTAGCTAATTGAGAGTAGTCCCAGGCCAAGAATTGAGCATGATAGCCCAAAGGTGGTCTGAGGAGTAGTATCTTCTCCTAGATTCCAGACCTTATACATCTCTTCATTGATCCCAGCTATCCTTCAACTCTTTGAGTTGCATCACACCACGTTAAGTCTTAAAACAAAGCAAAACAAAAAAGCATTGTTCTTCCTATACGCCTCATTTCCCCACCCCTTTGGGGGAGGTTTCTTTGACACTCTCTCATACCTGAAAGAAATTACCCTTTGAGTTGCAATTTCCCTTCTTGAGCAATTATGAAGCTGATAATGGGGAAGATGTGCAAAATACCTCCCTAAAAACCAAAACCAAATCCAGTGGTTCTTTGCCTTCTTCCGGGCCAGGAATAGAGACTGAATAAACAGATGTTCTTTGGATTTTTTACTGATGAGTGGAAACACTAAGATTCACTTCCTCACATGCCTGTTTTGAACATTCAAGTTTATCCGGCTTTAGGTTTTGAACGTTCACTAATGCTTTGATGCACTGAGACACAGTTCTCACTGGAAGGGCTTTTATTAAGTGGACAGCTAGGGTGTCACAGACAAGATATTTGCACAGTACATTAATTTAGAGAGGAAAAGGTTTCTGTGTAACTTAACCAGGCTGAACAGCTATTTCCACTTTACCTGAATAAAGTATTTTCATGTTTTATCACACTAGTTTGCAACTGCAAAAGCTTCACCCAGTTTTTAAGAGTAGCTATGAACTGTCAGGATACATTATTGGAAATGAAGCCTGACAGCTCCAGGCTTGAAAGTAAAATACATTTTATTGTTTAAAAGCATCTCTCCACTGCCTCACTTTCATCCCCTTCTCCCAAGCCCCACCCAGCCCTCCACCCTTCATAAGCATCCTTCTCCAAGCTTAGAATGAGATTCACTATAAATATTCTCTAATGGTTTAATACTTATTTAACAACACTGCATGAAGAAAACTCCTAAGGGTGAGCTTTTCTTTTCTTCCTCTGAAAATGAATCATGAGAACTAGTACAAAGTAGTTTTGCACGTGTCAGAGGGGCTGATAGCTCGGGAGTTGTGGGTTCTGTGGCATTATATATATAAAAAAAAATCTATCTGGTTAAGGTCTTAAGAAGGGTGATTAAACCCCAAACGGCTTGCACCCTGCATTGCGTGTATTACCACCCTGGTATCCAGAATTTCCTTAAAGCCTCTAGTCTAATGGCCCATCAGAAGGAAGGCAGTAGAGTGAAATCATCCTCTTGACAACACTTATCTATGAGACCCTCAAGTCTTTGAAGCAAACTACATGTAGTCCCAGATTTTGGTGTTTCTTGCCTTTGACAGAATGTTGTTTGCCAGAGAAGAGTGTTTCTTGAAACTTAAAAATGGCCTTGGAGTTTATGCATACCCATCAGTAATCCTTTCCTATATATTCTAAATACTGATATTTTAGGGAACACCAGAGAATGGGGGGGGCGTCTTTTATTTTGGCCAATGAGCACTCTTCCCTCCTTCAGAAATTCACTGCCACCTTCTCCTTACCCCGGTGTCACTGTAATTTAAGACAGACATACACTACAGAAAGGAGAGGACTGGAAAAAAAATTAAGTCACAAATGAGAATCTTTTGCTGTTAATGATATTCTATAATAGAAGCCTAATCTCCTACATATATTATCATCTGGCAAACTAGTTACACATTTAATAAGGTTTTGTTGTATAAATTATAAATGAAATAAACAGTTCTGTCACCATGGTGTGCAATGAATACACCACATGTTATATGTAAATATATTAGTCATTTGCCTTTTGTTTATGTGTCACTGAAATCCATTTTCTTTATGGTGTATTTTCTATTCCCTGTGGATTTCAACCAGTCATTTCAACCATACACATATCGGCCTTTAAAGTGGAATTATGTTGTTATTGTCCTTTTCCTGCCCAGTTTTAATAACACCTGCTTTTGTGCCAGTTTCATTTACTGCTGCAAATTGTAATTCAATAGAGAACAACAACAAAAACAACAAAAAAACCCAACCACCCTAACAGCAAATGCGACTCCAGAAAGGAGCTGTGTGATGTATTGACACAATACAGAAAACATATTGAAATAATTTTTATTCTCATTATTTTTCTCCAAAATTAAATGCGCCCCATAAAACAAGTTTACATATTTTGCATGTCTCCCTCCACTCCTAGCTAAACCCAAACCCTTGGCTTTTAATGAGATAATTTTTTAAAAAACAGAATCAATGGTTCAGCCTTTCAAGTGGTGGCATTTTTATTTTAAGCAGAGTAGCATAGGCATATGAAGGATGCAAATCTGGGCTCTTTCAATGGCTCACCACAGTGTGACAGCTGTGGTCGGGATCAAGACAAAAGCGGTGAGTGCTCCAAGAAAATGATGGCTTAGGCATCTCTAGCCCAATCAATAATCTGGCATGTTGAGGTCAATCACTGCATGGCCATATTCAGTTCGAGCCAGTCAAAGATTATTAGTTTGACACCCAGAGGCTATTTCTTTCTGCTGTGGTTGGCGGAAAGAGAGCTGGCGTGTATCTCTTCTGAACCAAACAGAGAAAGCCTAACTATTTATAACAATGGAAGCACTGACACAAAATTTTCAGAGGGATTCCGTATTTGTTGGGAGTGATCCCGCACGATATTCTCTGGGTTGAGTACTTCTTCTGAAATTGTCACTAAGCTAATGTTTTGTTTCATTCATTCAAAAATTAAGAAATATTTTTCAGCCCCTAATAGATTCCAGGCTGTGTCCCAGGACCTGGGGATACAAAAAGGAATAAGATACAATTGTTATCATGAGAGAGAAGTGAAGACTCTGGAAGATTTTCCAAAAGTGTTAATGGTCTAAATTTCCCCAACTTTTGCGTTCCAGTTCTTGTTCTCTTTCCTTCCCACCTTTTCCACATACAACCTGGATAGATTTTTACTGGGAAAAGGGAGAAATAGCAAGATAGTCTTATATTAGATTATTTAGGGTTAATACTATCCAGGTCTGGCCAAAGAGATGGTTACAAGTGGATTCCAGAAAGCAATTGAAAGCTTCATAAATTACGAAATTATGAAAGCATCTAAAAGCAATAGAATTAACCAGAGGAAGCTATTTCTAACGGCCACACGAGTCCGTGCCTGCAGTCCACAGCCCGTGGAAGGCATTCGGTTGCCGGCGGCAGCATTCACATATGCTCACTAATGGGAAGTAGTTTGGGATAAGGAGGGATCCACGGGAGTATATGAAGGGGGCTCTTGCTGTCTGATATTGCACCGGTCATGTTTTACTGTTTCTCCTGGATGGCATGCCATAGAGTGTAATAAATCTCAGTTTGTTTATATTCTGTGTCTGTATTTGCACTTTGGTGATTATATTTGAATTCATGCAAGATCCTTTTTTTTTTAAGAACTCGAGCATAATCTTCTCATTAATCCTGTCCTGTTTGTCTGTTATTAACAGGCCACTGTACAATGTATTCTGCTGCAAAACTCCACCAGGCATGACTAATTCAGATAATTAATTTGCTAGAACATTAACACCATCAAATGAGCCTGCTAAACCGGTAAATTTAAAGTAAATTAAACTTAATTTGCAGGTTATTGCAATTAAGTCTGCCTTGTCTTTCTGAGGGATTTCAACATCCTCAGTATTTAAGAGGCAATCATAATGCATGCAAGTGGGCGGGCTTTTTGGCTAATTAACACGAGAGTCTAATCTGCTTTTCAATTAGGGTGGATGTTTATAATGTGCTGGTGACAGTGTTGCGATTCAGTGCGGCATAACAGGAGTGCATGGCATAATTATAGCTGAAAAGAAAAGCTCATGCCGGGCCTTTTTAGGGGTTAATGAGACATTGGCAGCTTCCAGCTGAGGAGATCGAGCCAGTTTAGTGTAACTTCAAGAGGAAACCACCCATAGGGGTTTCCTTTGAAGTGTCAAAAGGTCCCCTTGTTCTGGGTGGCTTATGTTTCATTTGTCTGAGTGGCATATCAAAAATTGATGAGCTGCCAGCAGCAGTCCCTATGACATTAATTCACCAATTGTGTTTCTAATAGTTTCATCCTTAAATAAATTTGGATGATGAGAATGGTGAGGAGAGTCAAGGTTCTGAAAACAATGAGGAGGGCCAGGCTGTTGCACGGTTTTTATCCAGCACAGACAAATGTAGCCGCCGTAAATGTTAAAGGCACGGCTGACCTGCTACACCCTGGGTTATTAGCTGGGGGAAGACAAAGATGTATTGTGCCTGTGCCCTCTGCTGAACGACAGTCCCTCAACACGGTGATAAAGATGTGGCATTCACTGGCACTTAGTTTAAACTCTTAACTAATACAGGAGAGAAATCCTAGAGCGGAGCTTCCGAAGAGGAAGCTGAGACAGAAAACTCCTTGGAAACACTCCTAATTAAGCCACCTGTATGCCAGGGCCAAGGCTAAGGGGGAATAGCCAATTAGAAACACAATAAGATAGGGCCTATATTTAGAGAAAGGAAATAAATATTATCTCCTTCATGCCCCCAGTAAACACCAAGCCGAGTGCTCTGAGGCTCGGTTTGAAATCGGCTTGCATAGAAGCCCTTTTCCAGGGCCCTCTGTGGTCTAGTTCATAAGTAGCCATGTGAGGGAAAGTACAATTATTTATACAAAGTATAGACCTCATTTGGCTATAATATAATGAGGAAAAGAGAATTTACAAATATGTAGCTGTTTGCATGATGAAGGCCACATATGACATGCCCAAAGCTTATATGGGCACGTACGTCGGGAACATACGTTGAAAGACCAATGTCATACTCTCAAGATGCTTAGATGAGCAAGTGAAAAGTGAGACATTAAAACCCTCTGTGAAAACGGAAGTCCTCTCTTCCCCGGTGGGTGCTGCGTGTTTTAAGAATACCAAACTGCAGGGGATGCCTACAAAGACCATTCCAAAGATAGTCCTACTTTTGGCCTTCATGCAACACGCACAAAGGTAGTTACAGCTGGTAACTTCACAGATGTGAACGAGGCAGTCAAACAAATTATTTCAGTTACTTGCAGAAAGATTAATTTAATTATCCAAACTAGCGGTAAAATCTCCTAAACTGGTAATGTTACATAGACATAACCAAAGAAGTCAGGATGTATTACAACAGATGCTGTTAAATAAATTCATTCATTCATTTATTTGGTTACTCTCTGAGCACATACCATGGGTCAGACAGTATGTACTGAGGCTCACGCAATGTCTCAGGAAACTATAGGTATTCACATTGCTTGCACATATACAGGAAACCAGCAGTTACTGGTAAATGCATTGGTGACAACAAAACAGGATAATGTGACAGAGTGACTCCAAGAATACTTTACACTGAGTGTTAGGAAAAGTCTTTGCAAGTAGGTGACATTTAAGCTGAGGCCAAAATGATACTGAAGAATTTTAAGAGATGTCCCCATTTGTAGTTTCAAAAGATCACTTCGGCTGCTGTCTGGAAAACAGAAGTGGAAGCTATAATAATGAAAGCAATGAGACCCTTTAGAAGTTGACTAGTGTCCTCAGAAGCGACCACCCACTCTCAGTTTCTGGGTTCAAAATATGATTTAGAGGTAGATTAGACAAATCTTATATAGGACATCAAAATATTGAATAAATTATTAGGCATTACTGGGCAATGTCAAGGGGAGGTTGGATTTATGAGTCTGGAGATTAAGAGAGACTCCAGAACTAAAGATAGAAAATAGGAAGTCATCAGCATGCAGGTGGTATTCAACCACACGGGCTGGCTGATTACCAAATGCCAGAGCAGGGGAGGGCCCCAGGATCAAGCTGCACAGAGCCAGAGTGGGAGAGGCTAGGCAAGGAGACAGGAGCTGAATGGCCACTGAGTTGAGGGGGGAAAAAATCCATGAATATGAAGGAGGGTGACACTGGAAACAAAAGAAGATGTTTTGAGAAAAAGGGAGCAGCCAGCTGTGTTGAATGCTAATGAGAGGTGGAATGAGATGAAAAGAGACAAATGTCCACTGGATTTAGCATCATGGAGGTCAGTCATGACCTTGACAAGAGCCATTTCAATGATGTGTGGGGCCAGAAGGAAGCCTGGTTGGGGAGAAAAGGGGAGATGAGCAAGAGGGGACAGTGAGTACAGACAATGACCAGGAAGTCTGCTGTGGAAGAGGAAGAAACGGGATGGTGGCCGAAGGGGAATGTGGCATCCAAGGAGATATTTTGAAATGTGGATGAGAACTTGTGTGTATGTTGATAGACAGAGAAAAACGTAAACCTGGAAGAGAAGCCCAAAAAGCATGAACCCCACAGCACACAGGGAAGACTTGGACTTCAGTTGGAGTCAGAGCCAAAGCCCTTGAAAACTGGAGGACAGTCTGAACAGGGGAAGAAATTCAGTCAGGGATCTAGGGGTGGGGAGGACTTGTATCAAATAGTCATTTGAAGGTCAAAAGCAACCATAATAGATTAGGTCCAATTCATTATTTAATTGCAAATGTGTTTGTTATCCTGTAATGTATAGTTGTTATGAGAATAAAGAAAAATAGAGAAAAGTGAAAAAAGCGATTCTCCACAACCTGCAAAATAAGGTGAACCAGGTGCAGTGGCTTATGCCATATTTTGAGAGGCTAAGGCAGGAGGATCACTTGAGGCCAGGAGTTTGAGTCCAACATGGGCAATATTACAAGACCCTATCTCTACAAAACATTAAAAAAAAATGATCAGGAATGGGTGGCACACACCTGTACTCCCAGCTACTTAAGAGACTGAAACAGGAGAATCACTTTTTGCTCAGGAATTTGTGGTTGCAGTGAACTATGATGATGTCACTGCACTATAGCCTAGGTGATAGAACAAGACAATGTCTCGAAAAAGTAATGATTATAATAGTAATAATAACAACAATAGAGCACTCTAACAGTGAATAGAACAAATGGGTTCATTTCTCTATGAAAGTCCCATGACAAGACTTTAAAATCTATCTGGCCTGTAGGAACCTATACCCAAGATACATTCAGAGAGCATTCATTTCTACTGGGTCTTTGGTCAAAAGTTATCTGCGAAGGTGTGATTTGTACTAACTTCTGCCTTAGTGCTCTATCATGGAATGTGTCAAACTCTTAATTTCCTCAAATTTCAAACCTTCTTTATAATTGTACTAAATATTATGTAAATCAAAAAGAGGCTTTAATGCTTTTCTTAAAAACAAAACTGTTATGTGTAGAAAGAGATGTTGTAGGGATTTTTTCTAATTTTTTGGCATGACCACAATAAGGGCGACTGGCCAGGACTGAAGTGAGGCAAAGCCAGAGCCTTGGCACAACTGAAGAGGACCACTCTCCCTTACTTCCCGAATCAGGGAGCCCAGGCACTGACCTGGTAGCACCTGAGTCCTGACCCTGGCTGACAGTCTTGCTCTTGAGATTGTTGGATCCAATAGACCAGGGATGAGTCCTAGAATGTGCTCTTTTTAGAATCATTTTAAAGATTTAGTAACAGCAGATGTGGAGATTTAGGGGTAAGAAAACAAAACAAAACATGCTCAGTCACCATCAGGTCTTCTTTAATTAAAGGTCTGTTTTGTTCGCAAACAAAAGTAAGTGACCGAGAGTTGATAACAGTCATTGTTATACTGATGTTCAAGGACACAAGGCATGTAGCACAGGTCTGGGTCATAGTAGGTGCTGGTAAAATGGGAGCTATTACTTTCAATAGTGATGATCACTAGCATAGTAAAGCATTGTCCTGATTTTAATATTTTTAAAAAACATCTTAAATTTTAAAATATCTAATTTGCATTTATAAAGACATTTACACTCTTGGCTATTCTTTTGTCTTTTGTTCTGTTCTTATACTAATAACTACAGTATATTACAAACTACTTTCACCCATCATAGCTCATTGGCTCTTTACAACCAGGTAGGTTACATAGTATTAGTAGCCCAGTGGATAGAGTAATAGCTGAGTTCAGACAGGAGAGACTTGTCCCAGGATACAGGTATCACAAATCAGACTCAAGAATATAACTCAGGACTTTTAACTTCAGATCCCAGATCTTTCTACTTTCTAAGTGTCTAAAGTCGTTTAAACTTCTAGGCCTGGATGAGTAAGAGATCAGCAAACTTTAAGGCTGCGGTTTATACACATATGACAGAAGGCAAGACATGAGAATAAAGTGTAAACCAAGAACCTGAATTGCTTTCTGGCTCAATAAACTTCATAGAGAGAGTTTTTCTCAGCTATCTGAGTCAGAATAACCCAGCAGCTTAAAACACTCATGTGACGGGGTCTATGAGCAACATTAATCATTTAGGGTCCAGTTCCTTCTCAACGCAAGGATCCATAACCACAGAAGGATCTGGGGAGCCTCAACCTCTCTGCATCTCCAAGTTTTCACCTCCGGACTGTGCCCGCTTAACTAACAGCACCATCATATCTCCAGGCACCAGAAGTCTAATCTGGGACTCCTTTTTAATTTTCTATCTCCCTCGTCCTTTCTAGCACCTTACTAGTCAGTTACAAAATCCCATAGATTTCTTTTTTGATACCTCTGATCTCTGTGTCTTCATTTGAGAAAGAATGTTTCAAGGTTAATGTATAATTTTGCATGGAGGCTTCTACCACAAATGTCAGCTGAGAAAAGAGCTCTTGACTGCATACAAGAAATGTTTTGCTTCAGAAAGAGACAAGAAAGGGCATAGATCTTGAAGTCGGAGGTCCTAAGTTGCTGTTCCATAGAGTTCCGTATAATATTTTGCAGGTCGCAATTTCTATAAACATGAATTTCTTTATCTGTAAAATGGGGATAAAAGAATCCTTATCCCATAAGATTATAGTGGTTAAATGTCATAGGTGTTGAAGTATGTACCTTTTAAGTTACAAAATCTTGTACACATGGTCAGAATTATCATTATTAATATTAATGTGAGCCAGGCAGTAATAACCTTGAAGCAGTTAGAAGCTGTTAATACACTAAACTGGATTTACTTGTCCTAATGAACTATAGAATGGCTTTATTTAAAGGACAAAGGCGATCGTTAATTCATTCAAGTATCCATTAAGTTTATTATATGGTGGTTGCTATGCCAGGTGCAATATACTCTGTAAGACAAAAAAGACGGACTCTATCCTCAGGGACACTAACAGTTAATAATCTGAGATAAAAACTGTGTGGTGGGGAAAGATCAGAAAGAATCAAAGTACTATGAGATATTTAGGCAGGAAAAAACTACTAAGCAACAAGAGGCATCAAGAAAGATTTGAGATGGTGGAATTTGAGCTGGACAATTAGGAAGGGGTAAAGTTTCAACAAGTTAAAGAGTGTAATTGTATTGTAGAAACATGACCGATTTATAAGAACAGAGAAACAGTTCATACTTTAAAAGCTCTGTGGCCCTACACAATGGCTCAACCTCTCTGAACTCACAGGGCTGTGGTGAGGAATTAGAAAGAAAATGTGAAAGCATTACAGTTCCCAAGCTGTAATATACAAGGAAACGTGAAGAGATTTTTACAATGCAGACTTTGATGCTACTGGTCTGGGTTGGGGACAGAGATCCTACCTTTGTAACGAGCTCCCAGGCAAGGCAGCTGCAGTTGATCCATGGACCACATTTGAGAAGCTGTATATAAATCACTTTGTACAGTGCCTAGAATGTACTTGCTCAATAAATGTTCCTGTTTGTAGAATTATTCCCAAGTCACCGAATGATATAAGGCAAAATCCAAAATATGAAAATGTAGAAACTGTCTCCTAGATTTTTCCTGGGATTCCTACAGATCCATAATATCTCAATATAGCTCCTAAACATTAACAAATCATAATTCTTAATAACTGACAAAGACAAAGGAAAGAATCTTTAATCTGAAATGTTCATCATTCCAGATATTATTCACAGAACAATTAATGTTCCTGTAGTCCTACAAATGGTTGACTCTTCAGTAGCCATAATAGTCATGTGAAGCTCTGGTTCATTACACGTTTTAAATAATTTGAGAACAAAAGTGTCAAGAATAGCATGAGAAATTACTTTGTTGGGCTCTAAATCATAAAAATGTTTTTATTCTCATATAGCACATTTCTCATTATAACAATTCTAATGCAACACTTAAATGTACCTCAAGCTTTAAGACAGTCTGTCTTTTCTCTGCTGTTTCTGAATGGTACCCAGTTGTCTAACACTATACACATATCAGTATACTTTCCCACTAACCTCTCAGCACCGTAGGTAGCTGGCACATAGAAAGGGCCCCCTAACCGATAAGAGATTTTCACCTTCCTGGCTAGGTGGCATCCCACATAGACTTCAACAATTCGACTGGCCTTATTTGCATACTTCAAGCTGAGATGTAATCACTTGCTTAAAAATACTGAGCCATATTCACATAGATTTATGTTTTAAGAAAAAGAAGTCAATTTGGAAAAATAGAGGATGTGACAAAGATAAAATTCTATGCCTGTGGCGTGAGCAGCAAAATGACACCAAGAATCCTTGAGACAATAGTTTTCAGTCAAATCAATCAGCACGATGACTGTGTACAGCATGTGGCAGCGCTGGGCACCAAGTCCTGGCATAGCAGCCAAAATGGCCATCCCAGTGTCACACACGGACCTTGCTCATCAGATTGGTCCAGTGTGGCTGCTGAAAAAGGTCTCAGAGCCATCCCAATCCTTTCTGTGCAGGCATGACCAGGATCACTCTCATTTCTCAGGGCTAAACAACCACCAGTAAGCTTTCTCTAGTTTTATTTTGCAAGTCTATGTAACCTCTTTGTCGCTGAAGGCCCTAAATAATTTTTGAATCAGGTAATTATTTACAGAAGGCCTACTGTGCACAAACAATGCTGACAATTTAGATGCTGCTGCTGAGAACAGTGATAACATTGTGCTATGCTCCTGACAGATAGAAAACTACAGAAGCTATGGTTTACCCTTCTGGAGTTTCTAACTACATGACCAAGGAAGTAAACACACGACTATCCATGGGTCGGGGGATTAATGATCGTGACATTTATAATGGCAATAACAACGATCTGTTTTCAGCTTGAGAATATCGATGCACAGTGTTTATACCTTCTTCAGTTTTATGAGATAAGGCTTTTTAAAAACAGAGGGAAAAATAAGAACAATTAAAAAAAAATAAATCTGCAAACTTTGGTGCATACTTCTGTAGTTTTCTTTGTTTTCTGTTCGGAAAGCACAGCACAGGGAGTCTTCTGGAATATAAATCACCGCAAATTCCAGCCCACAAGTGCATGACTAATCTAATTGCAGGCAGAAGAGGATCGTTTGCTAATGCTCTCACCCGAGCTCTGTACTAAACGATTTGCTCAGAGAGCAATTGATGCCCCTAGAAAACTTTGAAAAATGTTCTAGTTAGAAACAACTTTGTCCATGTCATATATTTTCTGTTTTTATCTCCATCATTTTTATTCTTTAGGACATTCGGATGAAAATTTCATCTCTTTTGCTGGAGGGTTCATGTGCTCCTGCTTATTCCTCACCTGAAATCACGAGCTCATTGTGACAGTGTAAGACGCCAAATTGGGTGTCACAAAAATCACTGTGCACGAACCCCAACCCCCAGCCAGGACTTACACCAAAAAAAAGAGGAAAGAAAGCCCAGTGATTTGTCTACAGAGCATGAATCCCATTACTTATGAATGATTGCTAATTATGTATTGAGATAAATATAGAATCATCATTTCTACAAGCCTTGGAAATAGACAAGCTCTTAAAAATTTATTGGTGTCTTTAAGATGTGGATGATATAAAACAATAAATCCCTGTGAATGTGCGCAGCCTTTTCTAGTCCTCAAAGAAAATTACTGTGGAATTGCCAAGCCCTGGACTTCTGACTGGGAGACTCGCAGCAGCACCATTGAGCCTTCCCTTATCTGCACCAATGGGGTGAAAACCATTATTGTAAATAGCACAGAAAGCTCTTGACCCACACAATGAGCTCCCCTCTACCCTTGCTGCCTTCCATGCTGCCTCACCTACCACTCTCCAGCCTCCTCAGCTGCGCAGAAACCCCAAATTGCTAAATGTACATTTATTTATAAAATATTCATTACAAAAGTTTTACAAAATATTTGCAAAATAGTCTCTAGGTGTTGGCCACCTCTTTGTAAAATTTTGTAATGAGTATTTTGGGAATGAAGATACATTTAGCTATAATTTCCCATTTTCCCTATGTATGGTGACTTTAGGGGTGACTTTTGGGACACACTGTATGATCAAAACTGTTCATAGAGGGGTGATGGATAGATGAGAATTGTTGTTGCCAACAAGCATATAATAGGTAGTATATAAAGTTTATTGGGGAAACCAGGAGCTGTGGAGATAGACAGAACTATCTTGGACTATCAGTTTAATTCATTTCTAGCTGTGTGATACTAGGTTATATACCTAACCTCTCTGAGTCTTGGTTTTCTCATCTGTAAAATGGAGTTAATAACATATAACTCATAAAGTTGTTGTGAGAATTAAGCCAATTTATATGAAGAATCTAGTATAGTGCCTGACACACAGCAGGAGTTGGGTAAATATTAGTTTCCCTTCCCTTTTAATGTGGAAGATTCTGGGATATCAAAAATGCAGGCCTTAGCTAAAGCCTACAAAGTTAAAATCTAATCAGGAAGATGAGACAAAAATGAGATGAGATGAAAAATGAGGGCACATAAATGTGTTAGATTACCACAAGTACCTAGAAAATATGTGTATCTATCATGTAGCAATAAAAACACAAAATTAAGAAAATTAAAATATATAAGGCAATAGTGAAAGGCAGCAACAATGGACACAATAAGGTCATTAGGGCTGAGAAAGAGAAGATTTTTAACAGATACGGTCAGGGGAAGTTTTTCCAGGAAAAGATTGAATTTGGGTGATGTGTCCTTATGGGGGAGAAATAGTGTTTTTCCTTCTCTCTTACCGTACTTCTAACTCCACATTTTCCCACACACCAAGCAATCTTCCAGCAGCAGATTCTCTCATGGATACCAAGTGGTGTACTCTAATTCAAAGCAATTCTGACGCTGTTACCCCAAGATAGCTACAGATCTCACGCGCTGAGGCTCAGTACCACAAGCCTCCCCCTACTTCAGATGCCAGTAGCAGGCACAGAAAGTGAGTGACCCGTGCTTCTGACCAACTGACCAGCTACAGAGAGGGGTTTCCATGACCTCTTCATTGGCCTGGAGTAATGTGCAAGAGCAGCTCGTAGAACTCAGGGAAACACTTAAGTTTATAGCTTATTATAAAGGACACTGCAAAGAATACTGGTGAGCAGCCAGACAGAAGCCATGTATAGGGTAAGGCCTAGGGGAGGAGCTTCTGTGTCCTCCCTGGTGCTGCCACCCTGTGGGACAGGGACCTCCCCGTGTTCAGCTTTTTGAAAGCTCTCTGAACTTTCTCACTGCTCTGAGCCCAAGGCATTGGACATTGGTGACTGGCAAAACTTTTAGCCCCTCTCGCCTCCTTGTAAATTGAGGGGTGCATGAGGCTGAAATTTCCAACACTCTAATTACATGGTTGATTCCCCTAACATCTAAAAGCAATCAACTTTACTTTTCTGAATACTCTTAAAACACATGATGGTTTACTCAAAGATCTAGCTGTGTCTGAAGGTACCTGAAGAAGTTCACAAATATCCAGGGAAAGCAAAAACTTCATCTTAAAATAGTTTTGAATGGAATTTTCCAAGTTCCATATTATTCTGTGTATATTTTTAAGGAATGAAGCTTTAGCAGTACAGTAAGACCTTGGGAAATAGTCAAAGGGTTTGTCAGCTTGGGGGCAAAATCAATTGTGCTCTCTTCAGTAGCTCCTGTAGGAAGCCACCTTTCTCACAGCTACTCTTTGTTCATAACTGCATACCAAATTAGGTTAATACATCACTTTAAAATGGAAATAACAATCATATCGACCTCACAGCATCACTGCAAGCATTAAACAAGATGAAGCATGTAAAGAATTTAGCACGGTGCCAAGCACATAGTAAGCACTCATTAAATGTTAGCCATTACTATCAGGATTGATTAGGCTTTATTATCATAACTATTACAAGGTAGGAAAAAGTTACACTTTCCTATTAAGACAGCACCAGAGTGCAAAATAAGGCCACCTTTTTCTCTGATAGTGAACTATGTAATAGTTTAAAAAACAAATGTGTCCCACAAAACTTTTTTAGTATTTTCATTGTTTCCATTCATCAAAGTTAGGCACAGAGTGCCCAAAGATAAAAAAAAAAAAAACCTATTTCTTGAAGATTCTCATAGTTAATTGGGAGACACATACAGCAATTTAACTGAAATTCATGGAATAAATACTCTAAAAGGGTGATATTCAAGGTGTAACAATACATAGGAGAGAGAGCAATTAAATCAGGATAAAAGAGAGAAAATGATGATTATTTAATTGTGACTTAGTAAGAATATGAAATTGTGTCAAACAAAACAAAATGATGAAAAGGGGGTATTTTAGACTGGGCAAGTTCTATGTGCAAGTAACTTGAAGTGTGAAAAATGAGCTCTATTTGGGGAAAAGTATCTCTCTTTTTTTTATTTTTGATTTTGTTTCTTAGAGCCTGGATTATGTCACTGGAAATATAGATGGCAGATGGTTAGTGAATGGGTAGATTATGAGGAGGTGTAACTAGATGACATGCTAAAGAAACATTTTTAATAATTTTTTTTGGTAAAAATGCTTAACACGAGGTCTACTATCTGATCAAAATTTTAAATGTACAATGTGCTATTGATAATTACAGTAGATCCCTAGAATTTATTAATCCTGCATAATGAAATTTTATACCCATTGATCAACAACTCCCCATTTCTCCTTTCCCTCACTCCCTGGTGCCAACATTCTACTATATCTATGTGTTTGACTATTTTAGATGCCTCATATAAATGGAATCATCCAGTACATATTGGTCCTTCTGTGAGTGGTTAAGTTCACTTAGTCACTTAGGATTATGCCCTCCAGGTTCATTGATGTAGTTACATATGGCTGGACTTCCTTCTTTTTAAAGCTAAATCATATTCCATTGAATATATGTTAGGTTATTAAGTAAGAAGTGTCTGATTTCCTTAAGTACTGAGTTTGACAGTTATCTCTGACATTTCACATTGACATTGCTTGTGTTTTATTTGTTTTATGAAGGCACATCCCCCTCATTCTTTAAAACGTACATTTCGTCTTGTGATTATCCTTCAACTTTTTTAGAGCAATTTTTATGAAACCATGAACAAGACAAAAAGTCATGCTATTTTTGAATATGAGTTCCATCATCAAACCCAATGCAGTGCAGACAGCTCAAAATATCAATGAAGTGTTTGGGAAGGATGTGGTTAGAGAACACATAGTACATTGGTGGTTTGAGAAGTTCCATTCTGGTGATTTAAATCTGAAAATGAGTCACGTGGGAGACCTGAGAGCAAGGTGGATAATGATGAGCTGAAAGCTGTAATGGAAGCGAATCCATCTCAACCTAGGCATTAAATAGCAACGAGGTTTGATGTTACTATTCCAACAATATTGCACTTTTTGAAACAAGTCACCAATATAAAGAAACTGGATAGGTCGGTGCCACATAAATTTAAGTGTGCATTAGAAGAGAGATTGTACCAAAGCTTGATTGTCTTTGCTGTTACAAGAGATAGGGGGATCATTTTTATTTTTATTTTTTTATTAAGTCATTCATACATAGATCATAAATATATTTAGGCCATTATAGGATTCAATGTGTTGATTATTTGTATGAATTGGAATGCTTATATCCTGCTAAGCAACATAGCCCTCACCACTTTTACCCAATTACAGGATTAAGACATTTATGCTCTGCACCTGATAAATCCAACTTGTACTTACAATATTTTCCATAGGTGTGATTCCCCCTACCAACCCTCCCTCTATCCGCCCGCCCCGCTCCCTTCCCATTTTTATACCATATTGTTATGTGTGATGAAAATGGCTTCTGTTTCACAATTGCAAGTATTTGGTACAATGATTAGATAAAGATGAAGTATTGAAACATAGTCTAAAATTCAATATTCATGAAGAAAAGTTAATGGTGTCTGTTTGATGGTCCAGCTTCATGAAACTTGGTCAGTTGATTACAGTGTGTCTTGACTGCAATCTATGGGATAAAATGATAAGGATGCTTGCAATTGAGCAGCCAAGACTGGTCAATAAAGACAGGCCAATCCTCTTGCAAGACAGTGTGGTCACATAGACAATGCTGCTCAAACTACAGAAGTTGGACTTGGAAACTCTCTATCATTACTACATTAACCAGACCTTGCATCAGCTGACTACTACTTCTTCCAGGTGTTGGAATACTTAATCCAAGAAAAAATATTCAATTCTCAACAAGCTGGGGAAAATGGCTTTTGCAATTTCATTGCCACTTGCTCTCCTAACTCCTATGCTGCTGGGATAAGCACATGGCCATTAAAATGGCCAAACTGTCAACAGTTTAGGTGCATGCTTTGATTAATTGTACTGATTCTGGTTTGAGATACAGTAAACTAAACTCTTGATTCAAAATTGGATATTTCAGACTTAATGACCTAATATATACATCACAGTTTCTTATCCATTCATCTCTCGATAGACGTCTAGATTGTTTTCATGTCTTGACTATTGTGAATAATGTTGCAATGAATAGGGAGGTACTGATATCTCTTCAAGATCCTGTTTTCTATTCTTTTGGATACATATCCAGAGTGGGATCATACTGTAATTATAGAATTTTTGGTTCATCTTGAATATCAAGTAAAAACACAAATTTTTTTTAAAGAAAGAGTTATTGGATTAGATATGGTTTTCAAATGAAAAATGTTGGGCTGTATGGATGACAGATGAGAGGTAGGCAAGATAGAAAGCAGAAAAACCATTCAGGGTATTATTTTCACAGACCAATCAAGAAAGGATGATAACCTGACTAAAGCAGTAAATAGGAAGAAAAAACCAGGGATGTTGACCTATGAGGAACAAGAGACAAGAGAAAAATACTTTGTGGAAACTCATAGCATGTTAGCCAAGCAATGGTGAAATGGTGCTAATATAGATCAGAGGTGCCATAAAAGGTTCTTATTTAAGAGAAAATATGTTATTAGACATGTTTGGCCAATTGACACGAAACAGCCTGAAAAGTTCAATAGGTTAACAAAACAGGATCATGTTTTATTTAAGCCCAGTTAGTAAGGATGGAATGTCGGCTCCCCACAGTCATTGAGGGACCCAGGCTGCTTCCATCTACAGTCCATCCAGGCCCTTGAGCTGCACAGTTCTCTGTCAGATGCTCAACATCCAGCAGGCAGACAAGTGGGTCTCTACTTGTCTGCGGAAGAGTGGAAGGTAAATGGAGGTTTGGGGGTTCAGGCTAAGAAATGATGCATATAACTTTTATCAGCACTCAATTACCCAACTCCAACACGTGGCTATACATGTGAGCAAGCAAGGTTGGGAAATGTGGTCTGTAGACATAACCAGGAGAAAGAGGGAAATAAAATAATTTGTTGAAAAACTAATTAGCATCTGACATAGAACATCTAAGTGAAAATATCCAGAGATCAGATGGGCCTTTGGAAATCAAAAGAAGTCTGAATTGTCAAATCTCTTAAGAGTAGAGTATAAATGTCTTAACACAACAATTAAGTAATTGAGGTGAAGACCTTGTTAACCAGTTTGATGTAAGCATTCCAAATTATATATAAAATCAGCACATTATAACCCACAGTTATGATTTAATAAAAAAAAAGAAGTCCTGAGGTGATAAAGACTCATAAATCATAACTATGAAAATGGAATAGTGTGACCAGGGGACAGTTTGTACTCTAAGGAAAGAAGGAACTACTACAAAGGTCACTACTGCACAGGGACTGGTTATAAAAATTACCTAAATTTACGATATAGCAATTCCCTATCCTTTTCTCTGGGTCATGGTCTTTTAAAGAGCAGAGTGGTATGGCCAGATGAGGAAACGAATGTGTAAGCACAGGTGTCCCTGATTTATCAATGACATAATCAACCAATCAGTCAGTCAATCTCTATATTTGTATGTTGAATGCCTGGTAAAGACATGACACTCTACTAGCAACTTGGGATCTGCTGTGAACCTAAGTCCTTATGGAGCTTGCATTTTTGCAAGAGAGCATTAAAAATGAAGCACACAATCATTTATATAATTTTAATTGGAATAAAAAGAACAAATCAAAGCACAGGATGGAATAAGAATAGAGAAGAACAAATTATTGGTCTTCACAGACAGAGGAGCCTTATAGCAGAGTTTCATGAGGACCACAAAGATGAGTAAGGTACGACCTCTTGCCCTTACAGAAGCAGCTGAGGAGGCAGAAGTGTACGATCCTCATATAAATGATGACATTACAAAATGTAAAACTAAAAATACTTCTAAAGAAGATACAGTTAAGAGTGCTTTTGAGAGTCTAGGAGGAAGAGATGACTTTTGCGGGGAAGAAAGATGTCTAAACGGAAAGTACTGGCCTTTATGTTGCTTCTCCAAGGACATCTGTAAGTTGGAAATGCAGTGGGGCTGATGTGTTGGTGCAGGGAGAGGGAAGGCTAAGTACAGAGGTGAGTGGTGGGACAGAGTGGAGAATATCTAGGGAGTAATTTCCCTTGTACCTGTGGCAGGTGGCAGAGATAGGCAATAGTTGTGAAGCTCTCATGGTAACAGAAACAAGAGAACTGGAATGGAGAGATTAGCTGAAAGAAAACAAATAGGGAGGCTATTTTAATCACCCCCAGATAGGTACTGTATGAATTGGGTTATTGACCATGGTCATGAAGGAAAGATGGGACAGATTTGAGTCCAAGGAACTAGAAGCAACAGAATTTGTCATTTTTCCAACAATTATTGAGCTTCCGATATGAAGCAGATAATCTTAGATACTGGTGCCAAAGCTCACTTTCTTTTCTCATTAATGATACAAATGGATGTCCCAGTCATAGAGACTTAACCCAATTCCTTCTTCCCTATGTGGCCTTCTGGAGAGTCATTACTGTTTCTCTTCAATTCTTTTTATTCCACATGTCTCACAACCATTTCCCTTTTACCAATCTGTCTAAAAACAGTAAAATAATGTCAAGTACTAAATGTACTGTCCACACGTACCTACCCAGGTACAGCCATGTCACACTATATACATGTTATCTTGGCCTAACAGACTTTATATGTGCACAAACTGTGAACTAGCGGTTGGTATTTATATACACCCTGTCCCCCAGGGATGACCCATGGGCATGCAGTCTTCCAGACCTGGCAGTCTTCTGTGAATGCTGATCTACGTGTAACGTATGTTTATAGAAACATATCCTAATGTGTGTTTCAAACTTGGAACTATCTGTCTACTCACTCCCTCATTTAAAATAAAGCACAAAGGTGTTTAGCTGTGCAAATAGAAAAGGTGCTTCCAAATAGGTTTCAATTTGAGCCCTTCTCCATAAATCTCCTCTGATTTCTTTGCTTTCTGTTTTTAAAAGGAAGAAAAACTATCAGAGTGCTATCACATTAGAGTTTTTGTTGGTTATTCACAGTGTGAAATGAGCACCACTAAATAAAGCAACTGCCAAGTAAATGCATTCTGGTTATGAAGAGAACCCACTCTAAGACTAAAATCTTAAATCTAATTAAGGAATTTCCAAATGCCATATCTTTGAAACTTTCCAACACCAACAACAAAAAATACATTTCATCTGGGACTTGTAAACTGTGAGCTGTGTGCATAAAAGAAACAGCTTGTTCTAAAGCTGAACTTCAGTAAATTACAGAGGCAGTGTCTCTTTCATAACCCCATTATAAGGGAACATTCCTCTGTTAAAACCTTTGGGTAGCTGTGTATGTAAGCACTTATCACTGCCTGTGGGTTCTTCTGTAAGGGGTTAAATAAATATCATGCACTTTCTGAAGTCACTGTGTTGCATTCAATAATCAAAACCTGAAATGAAAATGGTTACTGAAAGTAACTTGCCCGTGAATAACTAGGAAATACAGGTTCAAAGGCGTATTTTATCCATAGAAACTTTCCCAAACCAGTATGACTAGCTGCTTCCAGGGAATACACATTTTCTAAGTCTAAGGTGGAAATCAGGCTGAAACTAGACTAACAAAGAAAACTCCATGCTGTTCCAGTAAAGAAGAACCTAAATATATTTCTGCATAAGCAAAGAATAGACTTTTTTTCCATTTTTTTCTTATATCTATTTAAAAAGATATAAAAAGAAAAGAAAAGTTGGGGACATTTTCTAATGGTATAAAATGGTTGTGGCTTGAAAAAAGTGAAGAAAATAAATGTATTTCTTGTCACACTTCTTAGGCTATGGATCTTGTGCTCTGAAGGCTTAAAATATTTCAGAATAATCTTTTCTTTCATCTGCACAAACTTTAAATTGATTTCAAGAAATATCACTGAAAATTATTTTTTACTATTTATTGTTACATTTTGCATTTTCAAACTGCTCTACATATACCACTCTTGACAATTGAGGAATTAGAAAGTCTTTGTTAACTGCATTACATGAACAGTTGCCACGGACATATAGTTGTGTGAATATATTTTACACACATATTCACAAGTGTATGTACACACAAGTATATAATTTAAATGCACATATATTCATCTGAAAACACAAATAAGTTTACTAATGAAAACAGACTCATATGAGTGCTTTGCTGAGTTCATGTGATCAGCTCTCAATAGGCTAGCTTAGCCTTTTTTCTCTTATTAAACAAAGAGCCAGATTTGCCTCTGGCCACACTGTGCACTCTGTAGAACACAGGACCAACTTCAAAAGGGCCATGTAAGCGATGAGCTTTTAAAGCTAGGCAGAAGGCATATGTCTACACACCTCCAGGCACTGGGAGGTCAAGCAATGCCTGGTCACACAGAAGTTGGGTCTCTGTGATCAAACTAGCAGTGAAGAGTTCCAAACTATCCATTATTACTTTTATTCATACAGACAAATGCTGGTTGCTATAAAAAGCACCATAATGGCCCTCCAGGACATTACCTCCTTCAATAGCAGGGCATGAGTTAAGCAGGTAGTTCCTGCAGTTCCCGTAATAGTAATACTGATCACACATTATTAGATGCTTACTAAAGGCTGGATATTCTCATATTTAATCCTTACAATCCCATTACATGGTAAGTACTATTATTATTCCCTATTTATTGGTATTTTACATGTATTTAATCTTTGTGGGACATCTCTGAGATACGTACTAAGAAGTAATTTGCCAGGGTCAAAGCAGCGAGCAACAAAACAGGGATTGAATTGGGGTTTCTGCATCTCCACAACTTATTTCTACCTCTTTAAAATTTGAAATTGTTACCATTCATTGAACACTTAAAATGAGCCAAGCATTGTGCTAGGCACCTGGTATGAATTCTCTCTCTGATACTCATCACACTGCAAGGTAAAGATTTTAACTGTCCTCATTTTACAGATGAAGAAACTGACCCAGGGAGCACTCTTTCACCCTACATATTCTGCCTCTCCCATAGAGTTTATATAAATTGCCCTCCTCTGAGCTGGAGACCAAAGGAGAAAGTACATTCCACAGTTAGAACCCAATCTATAAATTTGGTTGAATCATTAGTCTTCCCGATCACTTTATTTTATATATGAGCCACTTACAATCTGCATATAAATAATCTTTTATTTTATTGTTGGGGATTCATTGAGGGAATAAAGAACCAGGTTACATTCATCGAATTTGCCAAGTTAAGTCCCTCTTATAATCATGTCCCATCCCCAAAAGGTGTGCCACACACTGTCATCCCCCACCCCCTCTCTCCTTCCCTCTCTGTTTTTCCCTTCCTCCACCCCCTTTTCTTCTCTCTGCTCGTCCCTTCCCCCACCCACTCCCTCCTTCCCTCTCTCTGCTCTCCCCTTCCACACCTCCTTCACTCCTTCCCTCTCTCTGGTCTCCCCTTCCCCCACCCACTCCCTCCTTCCCTCTCTCTGCTCTCCCCTTCCACTCCTCCTTCACTCCTTCCCTCTCTCTGGTCTCCCCTTCCCCAACCCCCCACCATGTACTAGGTCATCAACTGTCCTCATATGAGAATTCAGTACATAGGATTCTTGCTTCACCATTCTTGTGATGCTTTACTAAGAATAATGTGTTCCACTTCCATCCAGGTTAATACTAAGGATACAAAGTTTCCATCTTTTAAAATGGCTGCATCTAAATAATCTTAAACAAGAGCTAAGCTCCCTCAGTAAAAATTGATGGTGAACTCTTAAGCTGCAGACCACCACTCATAGACAACACATGAGGATATTTTATAATGTAAATCTGTGTAGATCACAATCAAGCCAATTCTACATGCTGCATGTGGAAATGTGCATAGCCAAGTCTACAGAGGTGACAGAAACCATCCAGATTGCTATACTCTCCCTCTCAACTTTGCCTTGCAGGGCGCCTCTCATTTAGTATGTACAAGCACCTAACACAGTGCCTGACACTTAAAAGATGCAAGTCTTCACATCTTTCATTGTCTTCAAACTAGAGTTTCAACCCTGAATACCTAAGCATCCTCTTAGGGAAGTATGACTAGTTCTGTTGCTAATGAAGGAAGCAGCTTCTGCATCTGTGTGATTATGCCATCATCCCCCCAACCTCAACTCACCAGATGCCCCCACCCCACCGAAGGTGCTCAACCAATCCTCCATACAGCTTGCGGAGCCCACGGCATTCTCAGCAATGTCTGTGCAGTAATGTCCCAGTCATCTGCTGTCTTTTCACCAGACGGTGCAGCAGCACAGTCAGGTTATTGGCTGGATGCACACTCTGGCCATGGCCAGGGCCTTGGGGCTTTCCTAGAGCCGCATCCTATAGTCCAGCACTATGGGTACATCTCCCTGAGACTCTGTAGCTACAGCTGGAGGGCAGCACTGCAGACTGCACTACTTCCAGAGAGGAGACAGCCTTACTCTATGCAAGAGGAGTGTCCAGGTGAGTAAAGCCTGGTTTGGCTTCACCGCCCACCCATCCATGAAATAAGAATCTACCAATTGGCCACATGATAGACACTAGAAAAATTCCCACATTCAGTAACAGCTTCCAAGGTTTAATCCATTATTACTGAAGACCTGATCATACGTACATGATTGCTATTCTCTTGTTTTCAGCACTACACAGAATAAAATAACTGTGCTTGACTTTTCTTTTGATAGGGTGATAATATGTTGACTATCGCTGAGCCCATTTTTCCACTTAGGAAAATATAATGGATTCCTTATTCAAGAAATCAAAAAAAGGGCTGATATGTGTACTGTGCATGCACACATGTGTGTGTTCCACTTTCCCTGTGTGACCATATACAGAGTGATTATAAAGTTCATGTGCAATTTTCAAATAGTATGCAAATTACACACAGGCTTTACGACCACTGTGTATACAGCCTTAGTGTTTGGTGACATACAAGAGCAGACTCCTGCATCTTCCAGGCCAGTCTTACTCCTCTGAGATTGCCTTGATACAAAAAGGTGAGATTGTCTCCCAGTGTATCTACTTCCAAAACCCAGAAGATGGAAGTCCCCACAAGCCCATTTTTTCCTTAGTATTTATACTTTCAAAACAAAAGAAGGCGAACCTTAAAGCCCTATTCTGCGATACACAATATATTGTCATTTTAAAGGTTGTACTATATATGAAAACTAATATGCTTTTCTTCTTATTCTGTGATCCAACTGGGAGCAATAGCACTCCAAAAAACATGCTATGAGTATCCACTGCTCTTATGAGCATCAATTGCTCTTTCTGTCAAAAAACCCCCAAGCAAACAAAAGAAAATGCCACCATAGAGTAAGCATCAAAAGTGTGGCATCTTTTGTACTCTTAAGAAGCCAAGCTTGGCTTGGCCACCACTCTTCTGGGTGATTAACTACATTCCCAGAATGAACATCTATTAGGTACCCATTTTGCTCTTTACTTGCAAGATTCATGGGGAAAAAAGAGGACACATATATTTTGAATTGTATTTAAGGACCTCAAAGTCTAAGGAAAAGATAAGCATGGAAAAAATAATGGCTCCCATTTGCTGAGCTCTTACAGGGTAATGGATAATTGAACATAACACAGATTATCTAATTTAATTCTCACAAGCACTTGCAAAACAGATAGTCTCAGCCTCATGTGAAGATGAGGAAACTGAGGCTCAAGATGTTTTATAACTGTTGTCTGTGGTCACTCATTTAGAAAGTAGCCGCACCTAGTTTCATCCCCATGTCTGTCCACCTCCAGGCTCACATCTGTGTTGCTGCACCAGAAGGACAGTAACAGACATCAATGAACATTTGTATGGGAAGGCAGCTTTATGGTTAGGAGAGTTGTTTCTTTTTCTTTCTTTCTTTTTCTTTTTTTTGAGATAGAGAGTCACTATGTCACCCTCAGTAGAGTGCTCTGGTGTCACAGCTCACAGCAACCTCAAACTCTTGGGCCTAAGCAATTCTTTTGCCTCAGCCTCCAGCTAGGACTACAGGCACCCACCACAACACCGGCTATTTTTTTGTTGCAGTTGCCATTGTTGCTTAGCTGGCCCCAGATGGGTTCGAACCCACCAGTCTGGGTGTATATGGCCAGTGCCACCATTGTAATGGCAGCATCCAACCAAGCCAGGATGATTATTTCTTATACTCTCTAGTTCCACTTCCCTTCCATAACTGCAAGGACACTGAGTTGACTAAGGCTTCCCTTCAGCACTTCCTAGGGGAAAATTTAAACCAAAGTCTTTTGACAAATAAAATCAAAGGAATAGTCAACAGCCCTGCCAGCCTCTATGTCTCATAAGGAGTGAAGAGAGGCCTCACCCGCTGTGCCTCAGCGCTCCTCCTTTCCCACTTAGGCCTGGCAGAATGGCTCCCCAGAAGAAGGATCATTTTGCCATCAACAAGTTGGTGATCTGAGAATCTACCATCAGCATTCACAAGTTCATTCATGGAGGACGTCCTTCAGGCACTCAAAGAGATCTAGAAATTTGATCTGAAAGACAAGAGAGCTCCAGATACATACATTGATAGTATCTCAACAAGGCTGTCTGAGCCAAAGGAATAAGAGATGTCCTGTACTATATTCATGTGCAATTGTCTAGAAAATACTGCTTACTCGTGTGTTTATCACCTTCTAAAATTGACAAAGAGTATGAATAAGAATTACCACATTTTGCCATGTATAATGTGTACTTTTTTTGTCCAAATTTTTGAGGGAAGAATAAGTATGTGAATTATCTATGTGTAGTATGGGTTGAAAGAGGGGTCGCTCAGCAGATGCCCTGAGCCACCACTCCCTTTTGCCTGGTCCCCCAGGGCACATAGAGTTCCAGTTGAGGAGGCTCTGGGATCTGGTGGGAGCAGGCTGGAGTGCCCTCTGCTGAGCTGGGGAAGGGGATGTGGCAGGGTCGGTAAGGCGGCCATGGATGTGCGGGGCAGCAGCAGAGGCCCAAGACTCAGTCTCATGGAGGGGACCAAGAGCCTTTACAGGCCTTGGTAAGGGCTGTATGTTATATGAATGTATATTAAAACTAATATGGGTGTGTTAAAAATATTATCTAGATTGCTACTTAAAAAGTGAAGGGTGACAGATAGAGCATGGAAGCCTAAAACTGCCTTCAATTTAAAGAAATGAGGAACAACAAGAAATTGGCTTTAAGTTCCATTTGTGGCCTGGAAAAATACAGACTATGGCCAATGAGCAACACTCTGTCTCACTTTTCAGGTCATTTGAAATGGTCATAGATCATAAAACAAGTTATTGTTATTTTAAAGAGGGACTTTGTTTATTTCTGGTTCAGATAAGTATGAAAGAACACAACATAATTTCTGCTTCGGATGCCATCTTTGCAGGAATAATCATCTGGGAAGCAGAGTGACTCCAGTGAAAAAGCTTTCATATCCTCAGAGTCTAATTAAATAACTACTTACCAATAGATGATTGTAAAGCACAGTGCTGACACCAAGAGCCACTTAAAATCTTAATAAAACCCTGGTGTCCCACAAACTATATCTTGAAAACTGGCACTTTCTTCCCTCTGATAAAAATGAAAAAAGTCAGAAGAGCAGGCAACAAAAGGGAAGGCACTTGCCCAAGTCTGAATGTCTTGGTCTTTCTTAAAACGTAAAGTAGAAACATTAGCTTGTACTAGTGCCCATTATTGGGGAAACCAAACTAAGTCATTTCTACGTCTCTTTGTCACAGGTGATATTTAATGGGCACTGGTGAAAGACCATGGTTTTGCATGCAGATGATCTAAAAGCTTTGACAATTTGAATTGAGGTTTCCCTGGCAAAGGATAGAGGGTTCTACCTACTGAGGTTAATATGACTGTGGAAACCAGAAGTCATAACTTCTGAAGCGACAACCAGTTAAGTCAGACCGAATTATTTTAGTACCTACTGCTTAAAAGAAGACACAGCTAAAAACTACCGATAAAGGCTTGGTGCCCATAGCTCAGTGCTTACAGTGCCAGCCACATACACCAGAGCTGGCAGGTTTGAGGTCAGCCCAGGACTGCTAAAAAACAACAATGACAACTGCAACAACAAAAAAATAGCTGGGGTTGTGGTAGGCACCGGTAGTCCCAGCTACTTGGGAGGCTCAGGCAAGAGAGTCTCTTGAGCCCAAGAGTTTGAGGTTGCTGTGAGCTGTGACACCACAGTACTCTACTGAGGGTGACATCGTGAGATAGTGAGACTCTGTCTCAAAAAAAAAGTACTGATAAAAAGATGATAGATAGATGGATAGATATAATAGATAGATGATAGATATTGCATAGATGATAGATAATAGATGGTTGATAGATAGATGGATAATAGATAAAAGATGATAGATAAATAGATTGAGGGAGGGACATCTTTTTTTATTTGTGTTTTGACAATACAGGGCTAAAATCGAATATGAAAGCAATTCAGTTAAGTCTGAAGCTATCCTCCAGTAAGTACTAAATACAATGCATGTGGTTTCTGCCATGAATACAGTGATTTATATTGATTTTTTTCAAACAACTCCAATGAGTAATGAACTCGTCCCAGTGTCACGTGGATGTCTCTGATTCTGTTTATTTTATATAGGTCTTTACGTGTTCTGCTACGTCTGGCAACGTGTGCTGATGGGTTGATGTATTTGTCTTGTTTTCCAGTTTGTAATGACAGCTTCTAAATTAAGATACAGTTTTAAAAGGTGGTAAATAAGTGGGTAAGGAAACCCCAGCAGACAGAAATGATGTTATTGAAGATCCCAGGATGAAAAACCCTCCAAGCAGCTCTGCAAAACCAACATAAATAAGCTTTAAAATATCCTCCCATCCTGGTTCACCTGAACTACAATATAATTTAGCGGGATGATTCCAAAAATGGAATAATCTGAATATTCCCAACTGGCAGCCACAGAAAGTAAAACTCCCCATGGAGTTTCAACTAAAATGCCATCAGATAATGAGAGTCAATCAGCATTGACTGAAAAGTGACGCACAATTTTCTGGAAGAAAGTTGTTTTTACTAAATTTTGTTTCCATTAGATCTAAAGAGTTTTGCCTTTTTTTCTTTTGTTTTTCCCAGAATGGCTTTAACCATAGGCTTCTGGGAATAAGGCTTAAAAAGGAGGTGGCTCGGTACATGCAAGCCTTCAAAAACAGCCAGGGAAGAGTCGCTGAGCGTGTCCTGGAGAAGAGTGTGTATTTTATTTCATAATGAAATCCCAAGAAATTGATTTTAGGGGAGTGCAAAAAAAAAAAAAATTAACTAATTGGTAAAGCAAAAAAGTACTTCTATGCAATTCAAGTGGAAACCTCTGGTTTCCTTTGTATGTCATTTTGGTGGTCATCTAGCTTGAGAATGAAAGGAGATGAAAGCACGGTGGAGCGCCCACTTCTCTTTGCCTATTGCTTCATTGTAGCTCCTATCACTCCAGGTCTCTAAAGCCTCTCACAGCTGACCCGTGTGTTTTTTAGCATTTTGTCTCAGCAGTCATGTCCCTTTCCCTTCTGTCTACATGCACCCTCTTTATAATACAAACCTGTTTTGTTGCTCATGTTTGCATTATGGGTTCTCCCATTTTAACAGTATCCACGGGATTCTCAACTGGGTGTGTTTTGTTTGTTTGTTTTATCATTTATAGTTCTTGAAAGGCTTTTGTTCTTACCCCAGAGGATAATCTACCACTTACATTCCTTCCGACAGATGAGGATTTTAAATCTTTCCCCCTTGTTTGTCTTAGTTTTACATAGTGGGTCCCCACAGCCTGAGAAGCAATGTCTTGTGTTTTCAGTTAGGCAGGTGTCTATAATGAAGGGTAACGCTCAAAAAGACCAGAGAGAAAACACAGCTTTTCTACCAGAACCAGAGGCACAATGTTAAATGATCTCAAACAGAAAGAAAGAAAGAAAGAAAGAAAGAAAGAAAGAAAGAAAGAAAGAAAGAAAGAAAGAAAGAAAGAAAGAAAGAAAGAAAGAGTGAGTCAGTGCTAGAAAGCAAACTGAAAAGAGTGAAAGCCCTGTGTGTTATAATTCAAAAGAATTAAACAGATGAGGCATTTCCAAGGCCATCCATATGCACAGATGCTGGAGTAGACGCTCTAACTCTCATACTCTGTAGCAATTTATCCGTTTCCTCTTTGTGACTATGTTACATGTTATCTCCCTATAACAGGGCTAAGACTTCTAACCACCTTTTTATCTTTACATGTTGTTGAGTGTCACATTAAATAAGAAGAATAAGATGCTTCTGCTGAGTGAACAAGAATGATACTGTGGTGAAAGCACAAAAAACTTAGAGGGTGACAAAAAATCTACACATATTTTAAGAAAGGAAAAAACTATTAAAATTGTAATACTCAAGTCACATTTGACTTCTGCAGTTACAGAGATGCAAGATACAATATACAAGATATCAAATATTATGGTATAGATTGAGTATTACGACTTTACTACAGTTTTCTCCTTTCTTAAAATGTACATATAGTTTTCTAGCATCTTCTGTATTTTCAGCTTCCCAAAACCCAATAAAAAGGGATTGATTCATGCAATTGTCATCATAAATGCTTTAGAAATTCACAAGCTTTTTGCCAGGCATGGTGGCTCACTACTGTAATTTTAGTACTTTGAGAGGCTGAGGTAGTTGGGTTGCTTGAGCTCAGTTCAAGATTACCCTGAGAGAGAGAATAAAAAGTAGAAAAACTAACTGGGCATTGTAGCAGGTGCCTGTAGTCTCAGCTTCTTGGGAAGCTGAGACAAGAGGATCACTTGAGCCCAAGAGTTTGAAGTTGCTGTGAGGCACCCAAAGCACCAGAATGAGACTCTGTGTCCAAAAAGAAAAAATTAGCTGTCCTTGTTTTATAGGTTAGACAAAACGGACAGTGATCTACTGAGTCACTTTCAAAACCAAGATCTAGTGCTTTTATTTTGCAATGTTGCCAGCATAAAATGGCCACCATCATCCTGGATCTAAAACTTTCTCATCTAACAAGTTATGCCTTCTTTGTATGTATTCTCTGCAAATATTAAAACATATGTAGTTTTATTAGTAAGAGGCCACACATTTGGACAATTTACATAAAGTTACTCTTTAACACGTATCCTTCTAAAGTTATTTGTTAAGGTCGCCTGTGATCACAGGAGTTAGGGGTTTTTTTTGAAATTTCTGAGTTATAAACACATTCAGTATTTCTCTTTGTACTCTCGTTGATTATTGTCAAAGTAGCGATGTAAACTAGTTGAGAAGAAAATAATGGATAGGGAGAATCATGAATGTGTGTGGATAAATCAGCCCCTTCTACTCATTAGGGTATCATGAAACAATCATCATATCACATCTACGACAAGTAGCTGTAATACTTAGACCATGAATGGGGAATGAATTATTATCAGATTGTTTTGAAACCTACAAGTTATCTAAGAAGAAACCTGGAAACCAACTGGAATTTAATAAGCGTGCTTACAAATCTAAAGCTAAAACGAAAAACAGCATTTTAAAATATACACGCTATCGCAAGAGTGGAAATTATTTTAAGTCATTAATATCAGTCAATTTTTGCTGTGAAATATGTTAAGGGTAACATTCTAAATTGTGCCCTTTGCTATTAATACACTAACATGATTTCTCTGCATCGAACATGCTTCTCAATGTGAAATTACTAATCTAGAAATCAACGTTAATGTTGCCTTTAAGGAAAATGAATATACTTCCAGTCTTACTTATAAAATGTGGCCATAGGAAGTACTTTTCTATTCAACTAAAAACCAATTGGACCCTAAACCAAGGAGCAAGGGTATAAATCCTGCCTACAAAAGGAAAAGTATTTGCACATAGCTGGCAGATAAATCAGTGGACTCTGTTCTATATGAACATGACCATTAACAAATACTGCAACGAGGAAAATAAATGACTTTCTCAGATAGGAGCTGGTTTATTTTGAGATGAGGCAAAAAAAAAAAAATCTCCTTTTGATTGAGAGGAGAACCAATGTGAAATGTGTAGAATTAAGCTCCTCCTCACAAGCCTGGCTTGAGTTTAAGAGACTTTGTGAGTGAACATATGTTTCCATTAGTCAGTGGTGATTTTTTTTTTTTTTTTTTTTGCAGTTTTTGGCTGGGGCTGGGTTTGAACCCGCCACCTCCAGCATATGAGGCTGGCACTCTTTTGAGCCACAGGTGCCTCCCCTCCCCTCCCCCTTTTTTTTGGAGACAGAGCCTCAAGCTGTCACCCTGGGTAGAGTGATATGGCATCACAGCAACCTCCAACTCCTAGGCTCAAGTGAATCTCCTGCCTCCCAAGTAGCTAGGACCACAGGCAACCACCACAACACCAGGCTATTTTTCGGTTGCAGCCATCATTGTTGTTTGGCAGGCCCAGGCTGGATTCAAACCCACCAGCTCAGGTGTATGTGGCTGGTGCCTTAGCTGCTTGGGCCACAGGGCACCGAGCCTGCAGTTGTGATTCTTAAAAGCTTTTGTGAATAAGTAAATTTCCCTCATGAATAGATTTGAAGTAAGTGAAAAGTGGAGGAAATATATTTGTGTTCATTAAAAAGATGACTTTCTAACTAGTTTTTGTTTTGTTTTGTTTTGTTTTCGTGAGTAGAACTTTACTTTGCTGAAGAAGTTTATTCTTAGAAAATACTCCCATTTCTGTAAGAAATATGTAAGGTACATTGCACGTGTCCAACACGTAGTAAATGTTTAATTAATGCTGTTAAATTTGATAAAGGATTTTAAAAATTAAATCGGTAAACAAATCAATGACACAATTCCCTTCACAGTAGCTTCAAAGAAGATAGAATAATTAGGAATATACCTAATATAAGAAGTGAAGGATCTCTGCAAAGAGAATTATGAAATCCTAAGAAAACAAATAGCAGAAATAATTAGCAAATGAAAACACATACCATGCTCTTGGCTGGGAAGAATGAAGATTCTTAAAATGTCTATTCTAAGAATACAGGGAGGGGGGAGGGAGAGGGGAGGGGGGAATGGGTGGAGGGAGGGGGATTGGAGGGATCACTTCTGAGGTTTATCTTACAAGGGTACAAGTGAATCTAAGAGCAGAATGTGAACGTTTTAAAATAATAACTAAGAAAATGACACGAAGGCTATGTAAACCAGTTTGATGGAAGTGTTTCGGATTGTGTATGAAAACCCCACACTGTACCCCAGAGGTGCATTAATGTACATAGTTACCATTCAAAGAAAAAAATGTCTATTCTACTCAAAGCAATCTACAGATTCAATGCAATCCCCATTAAAATGCCAGCATCATACTTTGAAGAACTGGAAAAAATAGTTCTTCATTTTGTATGGAACCAGAAAAACCCCTGTATAGCTAAGGCCATTCTTAGTAATAAAAACAAAGCTAAAGGCATCACTCGACCAGACTTCAGGCTATCTTACAAGTCCACAGTGATCAAAAGAGCATGGTATTGGTACAAAAATAAAGACATGGACATATGGAACCAAATGGAAAACCAAGAGATGAAACCAGTCTTGATAAACCAAAGAAAAGCATACGGTAGGGAAAAAGAATCCCTATTCAGCAAATGGTGCTGGGAAAACAGGATAACCATATGTAAAAGACTGAAACTGGACCCACCCATTTCAGCACTTACAAAAATTGACTCAAGATGGATAAAAGATTTATTTATTTATTTATTTTTATTAATTGATTTCTGTGTACATTGATGCAAACATGGGGTACATTGTGCTGTTTCATATACAATTTGAAACACCTTCATCAAGCTGGTTAACATAACTTTCACATCATTCGGTTAATCATTGTATCAACACATTTATTGCTGAGGTTGGTCTTGAACTCCTGCGTCAGGCAATCCACCTGCCTCAGCCTCCCAGAATACTAAGATTATAGGCTTGAGCCACCATGCCTGACCTGTGCTTTGAATTTCTTTTGAAAATAATTTAATTAAAGTTCTTTAAAAATTTTTGTAGCACATCTAAGACCCTCTCACATCACACCAGTGGGCCATGGCACACCAGTTGAGAAGCACTGATCAAGAAGTTTGGCCAAATATCTAGGTATTTTGGCCTGGCCAGCTTGGTGCATAAACTAACCCCCACACTAAGTGCTTGAGATCCAGGAGACTCTGAGTGAAGGTCAGGAGTCCAGTCGCTCAGAGCCAGGCTCCTGCAGGGGACTGCCTCTTTCTTCTCACTGAAATGAGGAGGGCTGTTCTACCTTCCAGAGGGAGGAAGGCAGCCTTGTAGGTAGACACGTGCTTTAGGGAACTCTCCTGGATTTCAGAGTCGTGCCTCCCTGGGCACAGGTGTCAGTGCATCCTCTGGTCACTCCGTTTACCCCTGCTGTGTGCTTCCAGGGCTGAGACAATGAACAAAACTCTTCCCCTACCCAGAACAGGTCCCAGGAGCCAGTGTGTAAGCCAAAGGAATAATTAACCATTTCACAATAGTATGGAAAGAGTGATGCCGACAATTTCAAGCCCAAGTTTTGAACCCCCACTCTGCCTCAAGCTGTGCTGCTAAGCCACACAGGCACACGGCCTCCTTCAATCCCCACAATGACTTATTCGTATGTCCTTTTACAAATGAAGACATCAGGATAGAGAGACGTTACAGATGTCCCTCTCTATCACACAGCTGGGCAGGGCCTTTCTATCTTCTGCCAGACTTTGAGCTCTGCAGGGCAGGGTATGTGGATTACTCCCCTGCGAGTGCCTGGCATGTGCTGTACACTCGGAAAGCCTTGGTTGCGTGGACGAGTGTCGGATGCTGTGGAACCTGCATCACCTGAGTGCAGGAGAACAGTGCATGTAAACGGAATGGTAGGCATGTCAGCAGGGCTGCTCCCAGGTGCCACTTGGAGCCTTCTGATTCCTTTGCTCACCTGTGGAGATCACAGGTGCCTCCTGCAGTGGGTGGTGTATTCTGTGAGAGCAGCCTCTGTCTGAGATGGGGATTCCAGCCACCAAAGTGAAATCCCCCGTCCTCTCTTTGATGTAGAAGATGGTTTCCCAGACAGAGGAACCGATGCCGTTGAGAGAGTGTTAGTGTTGCCACTGTGAAGCCAGCTTCCTCTTACGCTGGATTGCAGGGAACTGTAGAGCGAAGCCTTCCTTGAAGTGAGTCAGGCTTACACCACTATGTGAATGTGGGGTGCCTAGCCTTGCCAGGCCCCTTCCATGCTGACTCTTTTTTTATGACACCCTTTCCCCACTGATGGGAGGTGTGTTTTCAGCAGAAAAGAGTTTCCATAGGGAAACTGAGGCACAAAGCTGACTGCCAGGGAGAAATGTCCCCTCTCCAGGCATGTGCCTTCTATATTTTTATGGGGTTCCTTGCACTTGACCTTTGCTTTGACTATACCCCTGCTTGTCATCGTGAACATCTACATACCCTTTCCATGAGGATGTAGAGTTGTATATGTAAGACACAGATGTTGAATAGGACTCAAACGTTATATCACTCCTGGATTGGGACATCTCCATGAACAGAGATGTCACTAATCAGATATTAATCAAGCACCAGCTATGGCTCAGGCACTGTGCAAGGAGATGGAGACAGAGCAGTGGAAATGGCAGCCTTAACCCTGCCTGGTAGTGTGTCTTTGCTTCTAGAGCCCACGGCACCCATGGAGTTGCTGGCCCTTTGCAGGCGCTCAGTTAACACTGGATAGATAAACGAGGTGAGGAACTACAGACCCCGTCTGTGTAGTGTCTGTGATGAGTGACCACACTCAGACTTAGCCTAAGGACCAAGGGATGAAGGGAGAACTTTAATTTTATATCAAGTCAGAAGAAAAAAAAAAGGAATATGACCTAGTCTAAATTATATTCATCTTTCCATAAACAGGTATTAAAGCTAGAACTTTAAATACTTGTTTAATGGCTGAGGGAGCTCACAAAAGCAGAAGGATCTGGGGCCCACAGAGGTCTTCATTCAACTCTGGGAGCAATTACTAGTATTCTCTATTCTCGTTTCCCGATTACGGGCAGAAGAAAGCTGAGTGCAGTGAGCCCAGTTGACTTCCTCAAGGAGGGAAGTCACAAACCTGTCAGTCAGCCCTCTGTTTGGTCCCCTGCTGTGCTGACACTCTACGTGGCAGCATTGGCTCCAGCACATGGAGTGTACAACCCCAACATTTGTGCGTGGAGCAGGTAGCTGAACACGAGAGGCCCCGTGTGTGAATGTTGGCATTATGCATTCAGGTTGACAACCTGGAGAAGGACCAGGAGTTACCAGAAAAATGTCCTCCAGTTTAGCCCTCCTGACATGGCAGGCTTTTCTCCGTTATTAAGATTGACTATCATCCCGTTTTGTGTGAGTGTGGGGGTATTTTCTATTAGTTCTCTTTATCCTTTGAAGGACATTCAGGTTGCATCAATATCTTGGCTGGTATGAATAATGCTGTAGTGAACATGGGTGTGCACATAGCTCCTCAAGACCCCAATTTCAATTATTTTGGATGTGTACTCGGCAGCAAAATTCCAGAACCACATAGTGATTCTCTTTTTAGTTTTTTAAGGCGTCTCCATGCTGTTTTCCGTAGTGGCTCCAATGTTTTAGATTCCATTCCTACTGACAGTGTAGGAGGGATCGAATTTCTCCAAGTCCTCATCAATGCTTCCCATCAATGCTTCCCCTCCCCTCCCAACAGCCACCCTAACAGGTGTGCGGGTGACATTTCATTGCTGTTTTGATTTGCATTATTTCTGTGAGTGATGTTGAGTATCATTTCATATGCCTGTCAGCCATTTGTATGTCTTCTTTGGAGAAGTTTGTGTTAAAGTTCTTTCTGTTTTTCATTTAGGCTGTTTATTTATTGTTGTTTAGTTGTGAGAGTTCCTTAAATATTTTGGATATTAACCCCTGATGGTATGTATGGTTTGCAAATAGCTTTTTCCCTTACCCAGTAGGTTGCCTCTTCCCTTTCACTGGTCCCCTTTGAGCTGCAGTCTCCCTCAGCTACTTTTGCTTTTATTGCTGGTACATTTTGTGTTATATCCAAGAATAATAGTCAAGATTCATGTTCCCTTATGTTTTCTTCTAGGACTTTTGTGATTTCAGGTCTGACTATTAAGTCCTTAATCCATTTCAAGTTGATCTCTGTGTATGTCATAAGACACAGGTCCAACATCATTCTTTGGGGTCTGGTTATCTAGTCTTTTCAACATCATTCATTAAAGAAACTGTCTTTTCCCAATTCTGTATCCTTGGTACCCTATCAAAGATCAGTTGACTGCATATCAGTAGGCTTATTTGGGGACTTTCTATTATTATATTTATTTATTTTATTTTTTAAATTTTATTAAGTCAAATACACATAGATCATGAATACATTCATGCATATGTGGGGTACAATATGCTGGGTTTTTTTTTATATACAATCTAATGTGGTTACATCAAACCAATCATCATAGCCTTCACCTCATTTACTTGATTATTGTGCCAAAACATCTATGTTCTACACTTCCCAGATTTGACTTGTGCCCTTGTCATATGCTCCATAGGCATGGTCCTGCCTTTTACCCTCCCTCTGTCAAGGCTCCCCCTCCCCTCCTTTCTCATTCCATTTCTATTATTATTTTTAAAGCACTTTAT
The DNA here is from genome assembly GCA_963574575.1 of Galagoides demidoff. Lineage (NCBI taxonomy): Eukaryota > Metazoa > Chordata > Mammalia > Primates > Galagidae > Galagoides > Galagoides demidoff. Next base: position 47 of record CAUYQV010093555.1, on the reverse strand, counting down.
TGAGGTATGATTGTCAAAGTTAATGTTTGCAACATAGCGAGTTTGTT